>CAVMGG010000974.1:0-39607 GCA_963680895.1 Fragum sueziense | reverse complement strand
GGGGGGGGGGGGGGGGGGGGCTAATTCGGATTTTCCCAAAATTTTCAGTGTAAAATTAAGAAAATTCTGCATTTTTGTCAAACTTTGGGGGGCTTAGCCCCCCCCCCCCCCCCTGTTCCTACGGACCTGCATTATTCATTTCTTGTAACAAAACTAACATAACTTAAGGACTAGGGCTGACTGAAAAGTTAAAACCTCAGATTTAAAAAATCTAAAGTAGTTTTCACACCCCTCCCCCGCCGATGGTCGAGTGTCTCTCCCCACCAACAACCCCCCCCCCCCCAATACAGATCCCCTCCCCTCCGAAAAAAAAAACAAACACATTGTATGTCATTTATGATGAAAGATGATCGTATCTGCTATTCGTAATAATGATATACATGCAAGCGAAAAATTAAATCTGTTATGTTTTAATAATAGAATACAAAAAATTACACAAAGTCGTAACGCTCGCTCGTCAAAGTATAGTGGAATAAAGATTAATTAAAGTACCGGTATTCAAACTATTCCAGATGAGTAACTAAGCACGAAAACATAACGCTGCTGGTAAGAGTCAACATGTGTAATTCGTATTGCTGATCACAAAACACCGTAACTAAAGGTTATGAAAAGGTTTTGATACATCACTGTAATTTAATGTTAGGCGACAGGTTCTCGGAGATCAAAGGGGAATGCCGCGAACGCAATCGTCATATGATGACGTAGTACATCTTTGTTCTGTATGTCTTTATTCTTTACTCACATGATTTAGCTCGGGGAATATGTGAAAATGAAAAATAACTGGATTTATCTAATGGAATGAAATTTGTGCACGGTAGGATTTCCCCCGCATACCTTATGACTTGCGAGGATCAAAGAGTTCGAGCTTGATGAGAAAATGTAGATAGTCAAACAATTTCGAATTAACCATAATTGTTTTCTATCCCCTGATACCCAGCGGTCTGAACAACGCCACATGAAGTAGATCAGACTACTGGGTATCCGAGGATGATTGTTTTCATATTTGTATAAAATCAAAGACTGCAAATCTGATTCAAAACGTTCGGCGGGTTTTACAGTACAGTTGCAAGGCGCCCGCATCACATACTTATGTTAATTTATGCAAACCGCACAAAGTGCGCTGATTGGACATCGATTGTTTAAAGAATGCCAACCACGCCTTCTAATATGTTTTTTGACAGGTAAGCGGGGTGGGGCAGCTGCTTTCCTAGCTCTTCTTTCAGTTTCACTCGATCGATAAACTGTCAATCAAGTAGGAATTACTCTTCGTATGACATGAGTTCAATCAGTTCATTCGGGGGAAAAATGTAAATACAAGGCTGTAGATACGATCTTATGAAGTTCAGTGCGTATATTAAAAGAATTGATAATCTTTCATTGGGATAAAAAGAAATCGTCATGCGAATTCGGAAAAGCGATACTTTACCTTTCGAAATGCAGATTTGAACACTTTTAATTGGCAGCAAGCCGCGTTTTACGTAAGGGTTGGATTACTAAATTGACCGGGAATGAGGATTAAACGTGCCATGTAGAAAGACGAGATGGGTAGCCAGAAATCGTATTTTGCCCAACTCGGGCAACTGCCGGCAGTGGATATGAGGAATTTGATCTATAATACGGAATTTTTGTCATGAAATTGTAATGAAATTCTATCTAGCATAATCTGATAAGGTATCGAATTTAGGAACCGGTACCTTCAAAATGAAACGATACCAATTACTCGGGACATCATGGTACCGGGAGTAACCGATTCCAAAGTACCGGTGCTCATCCCTATTTTCTGGCATTCATTTTTCATTGGAAAAAATACTGATATAGAACTAAAATGAAGTTAAATCCTCTCCCAAACAATTACATTTATTGAAATTCTACCTGAAATTCTAGAATTTTTGTACTGTTTCCAGTTTTCTTTGAGTTTTCTAATTTAGCCATTTGATTTGAACATTCAGTCAGAATAAAAGACGGAGATGTGGGTAATGATAACAAAATGGATGTGAAGGTAGGATTTATGTACAATATAGCACAGAAAATATAGACAATAAGAGAAAATAATGGTAATCAGAATTATCAGACTTTTCTTTTCTGTCTTAGTGTTTTCCTAATCTTTTTTGTTTAAGGATGTCAAAATCAGGATCTATTTTGGAAAGACATAAAAGCACGGCCTGATCTGTATGTTGGCCTCTACAACTGTAAAGGCTTTTTTTCCAGATCCAAGCTCATATGATTTCTTGTATTGCTCCCCAGATATTGAGACCATAACAACGCGCCATGAGGTTGTGGCTGAGCTGATAGTAAAAGAGGACATATTCTACAACCTTCAGGCCGTTATTGGTCGCTTCCTGGACATTGATCACCTCTTGTCCATGTGTGTACAGGTACCGAAACAGGAGAATGTAAAAACGGCAGAGAGTAAAATAGCCAATGTGATCTTTCTGAAGCACACCCTAGAGCTGGTGGTCCCTTTGAAGGAAGCTGTGGGGAATTGTGAAAATCCATTGATGAAAGCATTATACAAGGTATTTATTGTGCTTAAACTTTAACTTTTAGCAGCAAATAATATTACCTGTTTCATATGTTTCATTGGGAAGTTTTGTTTACTTTTGACACTTTGATTTACTGACAGCTTATTACATTGTATCAAAAAATGGCTTCTTATTTTATTTTTATGCTCCCATATCGAGAGATCGGGGAATATTGTTTTACTTGTGTCTGTTTGTCTGTCTATCCGAAAACTTAACATTGGCATTTTCTCTAAAAGTATTCAACATACAAAGCTCAAATTGGTATGTAACCTTCTTTCAATGATATCTATCTGTTCCATGCAATATGATCTTCCTCAAGGTCATTCCTTAACCCTTATCAAACCTTAACCTAAAACCTTAACATGAAAATTTGACATTACCATTTCAGAGGCATTTGTGTTTCGCAAACACATCTTGTTTCTCAAGTATTCTTAATATTTTCATTTGAAAAGCTATGTGTATGTAGATCAATGCTTTAGAATTGATAAAAATATATTGCATATTCCATTGCTTTCATGTAATGCTTTTGACATAGCTTCACACTTTTTCAAATAAGATATGCCATTAAAAATGTAAAATATATTTATGTCATTGAAAATCTGACTTAAAAAATTGATAGATTCACTTAAAAATCTGCCTTATTACAGCTGCTGGATGACCAAAGATTCTCCCAGATACTAAACAAGATTAACACCATTATACATGAAGGTTGTCGTTATCAGAAAGGGATCTTGAACATGCGATCACAGAAATGTTTTGCTGTCAAGGTATGTTGAGTCTAATGTTAACAAGATAGAGGAAAAACTTTTTAACCCTTTCACAAATGGCAAAAATTTAGACTGTTCCAATTTGAAAGTTGTTGTAGACAAAGCAATAGATGTCTACAGGCAAAGCATTAGTGTATTATAAAGTATAGAAAATATTGAGGCAAAAGAAGAAAATGCTGGTCACCAGCATTTTCATCTTTTGCATCAACGTTTTCTCATGCTGTTTCTACCAGGGGTGTCAAAACCAGGCCCTGTTTTGGAAAGGATTAAATGCCTAAACAGTTGTATTATCAAATTAGTCTGTCCACCTGTCTTTCTTTTCCGCAGCAAATTCCTGTCCTTTTAACTTGTACATTTTCAATCCATGTAGAAAAAACGCCATACATCATTGTATTTCTGTTTCTACTTTGCATGTAGTAATTTACATTTGAATCACTTTGTATGATATTGAATTATCTCCCACAAAATAAATCTTCTTCAATGAATTTAAGATGGAGTATAAACATGTTTATTGATAGCTGTAGATTATGTCTATTTCAGGAAAATGTGAATGGTAGGATGAGACTGTCACTTGTTATGCTCGTTATAATCTTTCAAATGTTTTTGATGCATGATTTTAGATGCATTCAATTACATATAGCATTTTGCTGGTTGAAGTTTGCTTAAGTTTTGGTTCCAAGTTTACTTTCAGTTGCAAAATAAATGTTAATGAAGAAAATCTCTTTGATGGTTACTTACAAACTAAAAGTTAAAGAAGTATTTAAATTTTGTATCAAATTTTTTATATAATAATTGAAAGAGCCAAGATTAAATAAAGTTTTCAAACCTCTTACACATTTCTTGTGAAATAGTTGAGTTTCTGTACATATTTCATGGATGAGATGGAAAAGAAATTATATGTGATCATTGCCATGGTCAATGAAAATGTAGAGAAAGGAGAATATGTTAGTGTTCATTATTTTCCTCTTTTCCATCATTGATTTGAATGATGTGGGAAGTTTTCTCTCATAGGGATGTCAGTAGCAGGCAATGTTTGAGAATGGGTTAAAATTGCATGGATTTTTCTTCAAATAGGTTTACTGGATATTGCAAGAAAAACATACACAGAGATTGTGGATGATATTACTGGTGAGTAATTGTACATTGATTAACCCTCCCCAAGACAGAACTTCAACCTGGTCTTAAGGTAGAAGACCCATAATTAGCACCAAAGAGCCAGCGGCAAAATTTTAAAAGTACCAGTAATTCCTAAACTGTGTTACATTTCCATTCCAAATATAAACATACGGTTTAGAATTTTGAACTCATGCATACTTATGCAAATATTTGACAAAAATGTTCAAAATTACCTCCCTTGCCTATGAATATAGAGTAAAATAACATTTGTAAATTATTTTCTTCTTGAAGCATAATCTTGAAATCCGGCATGGTGAATCAACTTATGTGAAGTGTATTTACAAGTGTGTGTAATTTGATGCATTTCATATGGCTAGAAAGTGGTGTTTTTCATTATGGGTCTTCTACCTTAAATTAAACAAATGGTGATGAAAATTGAACACATTTGTGTCTTTGCTGAGAACAGATTTAGGGAGAGAAGAAAATGGTAGCCATCAGCATTTTCTTCTGTATTCTATTTATTTTCTGATGTCTTCTCAAATATTTTAAAACCTGAAATTTGTCTGGGAATGAGTTTGTAATGTGCATTTATTTGAATGATACGGATAAACCTATAACATACATCTGATTAAAATCTAATCCCAACAAAATAAGCTTTTGTAAATGAATGAATAACAATTCTGAATAATAATTTGTAAATTAAATAGAAGGATGGTTTTATCATTACTGTGTCCATTAAGTTTATCAGACAATAGAGGTTTGTCAAAGAGTTATTCCCCTTGCGAAACTCTTCACAAAGAAAATTAAAAATGGACCTCCGGTGTTCCTGAGGGGGCACTAATTACTTCGGGCAAATTAGCGCTCTATTTTGTTTGTAGAAGATACGGTTGAAAACAATGTTTATTTACACATCTAAGCTTGATTATACATCGAATTGTGCGCGAGCTAAATCACTTAGACCCCAAGATGTCAAAATCGGTCAAAATTTAAAATAAATGATTCATTATTTTTATCAGTTTCTTGTTTTATCTCTTTTGTCATATTTTCGTAACGACCACGAAGCCCATTCACTTGTCTGCGAATACATTTTGACGGGATCAATAGCCGGTATATATCGACTCCTATATCTTCCGTGGTATTGTAAAACCTTGTAATTACAACTTAAATCAAAGTGCAGTTACGAGATTTTGCAATAACACAGGTGATTGGCATATTCCTAACCTTTCAGCCAACGATATTTCGTTATTGAGAAGGCAGAACATTGTAACAACAAATTATCAAAGAACATTTACGGTGTTTTTGCCATTAATGGCGATTTCTCGGAGAGATTTTATCCTTTCTCCAACGACTGAATTTAAGGCTGGCACAATTTTTAAAAGGAGTTACCAATGTACAGGCTATAAAATATTTGATTTCTAAAGTAAAACATGAAATGTTTGAGCACAGAAAATATTGCCCAATGCGAAACTTCTGATGATCAGCATTAATGCATTATCTTCTTTTGCTTCAATATTTCCCAAGTTTTCTCGACCAGGGACGTCAAAACTCGGTACAATTTGTTCAACTGTATTCGATCAGAACAGTCTCAATATTTGCTGTCTTGGAAATAGTGAAACAAGTTTTTAAAAAAATGAATAAATTACACTACAGGGTGTGGGGGCATTTGATCCCCCCGAAACGACTCTGGATCCGCCACTGTGAATTAACCCCACTTGGTATTATGCATAATATTTGCTAAGCATAGTTGTGATTGTACGCCTGTCCCTGACTCATGAAAACATTCTGGCAAAAGAATAAAACGATGATGGTAAGCATTTCCCCTTTTGCCTTAGCGTTATAAACGATGGTTTGATCGATGACCGACCGGCACCTGTTCTAACGAGCCTTCTTTTTTTTCTTTTTTTTCTCAAGATTTAATATTCGCATTGGCACCTTTCTTTGGAACATATCGGTGAGGAAAGGGTTCTGGAATGACAGGGTTTTTTTGTTGCTGTTGAAAAGCCGATAACGTTGATTGTGATATACTGATAATGCGATATTAAAGTACTGTACAGACGAGACTGTCAAACGGGTGATATACCAGTAGGCCTATCTGCAAAACCCTTTGCATAGACAATACTGATCCCATCAATATTGACAATCAAAATGTACTTTAACCTTTAATCAAGCTGTAAAAATTATAATTTTGGACACCAATCAAAGACATGTGACAAATCAGACGAAATTGTCATTGAACGAAATTCGAAGGAAAAAAATCGAACAACCAAAATTAACAGAAATACGGTAATGAGATAGATCATCGGTATCATTATTTCAAAACCAAATATTGATCAATAATGCTAAACATCCCAGTCGGAGCGCAATTTAAGCATTAATTATACTGATCGAGTTCCTTGTTTTTCGAATAAGAAGGGAAACGAACGTATTCATTTGGCCCTTATTTTGAATATTTAATAGTGTCTTAATAAAAGTCAGTTTTTTACTCCAGAACAGAAATCAATTTAAGTTTCGATACCGTTTCAATGATATGATATATTAGGCCTATAGCCTAATTATGAAATTTATAGCTCACGGATGAATAATGGGATTTGGCTCGAGAAAATGCGAAGAGTGGGTATTTCAAGATTTCGAAATCATGCGGAATGCAGCATTTTCCATATGATATTTGCACTTTAATAATAATTCAATTTTGAACAGGATCCATATGGTGAAATGATTTGTATATAAATATATTAACAGACCATTATATATTTTCTTTTCCAAAATTTTAATCCAATACGGAGTCAATCTAGATTTCTTTTGTGGAGTTTTCTCGTTATTTCCGTATCTCCAAATCTTCTCCGGCCTTTGAATGACGGACATAAAACAATACATGTAGTTATAAATGAATAATACTTACTTCGGAAGATATCTCGATCTCGTTGGAGGGACTGGGGATTTCGGAGAGTGATAATTGTCGTCGATTTCTCTTTGCAACTCTAGAAACTATGGTTGAACTTTGTTCGGCCGCTTCTAGAGTCTTGGTATATTCCGACGATTTTTTGCTTGTTTTAGTTTGTCTGGTGGGTTTCTTCGTCAAAATACTTGGTATATTTCTATTTGGTACATAGTCAGGATTGTTTTTATCAGTTCTGTCTGGCTTTCCCAAAATAAAGTGGCATCCACAAACTTTCAGGTTATTTGTAAGTGTTTTTTAAACTCAAGTTCTGTCTACCTGACGCATGAATCCAACGCATTTTTAATGCCGAATTTTTTGGAAAAGTGAAGAATCTACAATCATTTGACAGTTTATTCCGTCTATGATCACACCCATACACGCAACAATGATCGTGTCCGCCCATTTTTTCGATTTAACGAATCACAGTAGCAGATTAATCCGTCACGCTTATTATCCCATTATAGAATGATTATCGACTTGCCCCCTCAAGGGAAACCGGTAGTTGAATTATGGCTTGTGCGCATGTGCGTTATTTGCTTAACAATCCTCTATTAAACTTGCGCATATTTTGGTTGCATTGTGATCTTTTTAAATGGAGTAAAGAACATGTATTATATTTTTAACCTTATCATTTAAGAAATGTGTGAGCTATTATTCTAAAAGCAATATCTTAAAACTTTCACATGTGCTTGAAATATTTGTGTCACTATCAAGCACTAGAATATTTAAGTAGGACTTGCGTTAAACTCCAAATAGAGAACTATTCATCTTATGTTTATGAAATATTGGCCATGTATATTATATATTACAGACTTGATAAATCAGGCAGCCAAGACATACAATTTACCCCTGAAGGTGTCGTATAACTCATCATGAGGATTCCACATACAGATGTATTTTTATAAAATATTTGTCATGTATATCTTACAGACTTGATCAATCAGGCAGCCAAGACATACAATTTACCCCTGAAGGTGTCATACAACTCGTCACGAGGTTTCCACATACAGATGTACGCAGGAGGGAACGATGTTCAGTACACAACAGACAACCTGCCGGGCATCTTCATCAAGGTCACCAAGTTTAAAAACACATTCAGCTTTACAACAGCTGATCTGGTATGTACTAACTACAGAGCTATACATCATCAAATTTTACTGAACTACATATCATAGCTTTTTAACGAAACCTCGTAACTGCAGCTTAAACCAAGCTGCAGTTATGAGGTTTTCGTTGTAAAGTGATGTTATAAGAAATGTTGAAAAGCAAGGACCATGTTGGAAAAGCAATGATCATGTAATTTTAGGTCTGCATTTTGTTTCAATTGTCTTCATTATGAAAAATTTTGCTGTCTGATAATATTAATTTTATGGATGAACCACAGACTGGGAAAAATATTATTTTGAAATAATCTTGGGGTTTTATTTCATATCTGTGACAACAAAATTGTTTCAAGGCCAAGTTTCCCATGCATGAGCGTAATCATGTTTCCATTATGTAGTTGCTGCAGGTTTCTAGACTTCCTCTTCTATTTAAACTCCTGTGCATATTGTGAGACCAATTGTCAATTCGAAAAACTTTTTCCAAGTATTTTAAAACTAAGAATCATTACAACTTTTTATAATCCATGAAATTCTGTTTTAGGTTTAATAATTGCTTTATAGATCTATTAGTTTTATTGCTTTGAATGGAGAAAATTTCTATTTCACTTTTTTCAGATCAAGATGAATGGTAAGTTTTTATTAAATTTATTGAAGAGAGTGTGTGTGTGTACAAAGTCTTTTGTGATAACCACCCTTGGAAAAGGCTGGTATACATTGACAAAAAAGAAGAAAATACTCAGTTAACTGGTAGTTAGTATTTTCTCATTTGCTTCAATATTTTCTAAGCAATATTGTGTACAAAATTTATCTTTATTGACTTTGTATTTTGTTGTTTGCAGCAGCTTTCAAAAAGTAAATTTATGCTGTTTGGAAAGGGATAAAATTATATAAAGTAGATAAATTATTTTTCATTTTAGCAGCACTTTGTTTGATGAATGGATGAAGTATTATTGGGGAGAGGGGACAAATAAGCACCCTTTTTCTAAAGCTTTAGCTTTGATTTAAGCATTGATCCGGGTTTGTATCTTTGGTTGGCCTCTGTATGTTACATTTGGTGACAGTGTTTGGGAAATGACAACTGTCAAACTGGTGGTACTTAAGAGGGGCAAATAATTCTAGGGAGGCTGTACTTAACCCCTTCGATGCCAGAGATTTATTTCAAAATGGCTCCGTATTTGCCAGGCCATTTTCAGGAAATTTTAAAAATGGTGTTTTCGTTAAAAATCAGCTTTAAATATATAAAATTCTATATGAAAAACATTCAAAACTTACCAAAGTTCTGTTTTAAATCTTTTAATCAACCATTTAAAGCTCATTTTCAGATATTTTTGCTAAAAACGTGTGCAGTGAAAAATGACGAGAAATGTCAACGTCACCAACTCGTACATGTCGTCATTTTTGGTGTCTAAATAAAAAGAATCGTCACTTTCGAAGTCAGCACATATTTCCGATGGTGTATCATTATATAATCTTGCTAAAACCTCCTCATCTGTATAGAATTTACATGTTCTAAGTACATTTTATCGTAATTCAACGAGTACACTCATCATGTCCGCCATGTTGTTTTTTATGTTTCAAAACAAAAAAATGCTCTGACCGGGTAACTATTTGATAATATTTCTTGGTGATCTAGATACATATTTTCTATTTTAAGATATGATTTGGAAAGCTAAGATGTTGATTGGTCGAAATGCATTACACATCATGACATATTCTAAAAATAGAACAAAATACATAAGGGGTTTTCCACAGAACGGATATACCCGTCCAACTGCACTTGGGCGACATTTTCGCAGGACGGGTATACCCGTCCTGGGGCATCGAAAGGGTTAAATATGCACGACCATAAATTAAGGCTGTTAATATGGATGGTTGCAGTATTACATAGTTAGGCCAAATATGATGAAACTTTTTCAACTAATTACTTCCGATTCTAGCCATGAAATATTGAATTTGAGTAGATATTTGAATCTTGCTTTCAAAAAACGAAACGACACCTTGTCAATGCAGGCCAATGAATTGCAGTAACTATACAATCGGTTTCTCGATGACTTAGTGCGAGACTATTGTAAGTACTCTTACAATAGTTTCTCAATAAGCCGCCGTTTTACTGATTTACACTTTACTATTTATCATCAATATAATGTATGATTATATAAATACAACCTTTTCAGTAATATATTTCAAACAACAATAAAATCAATCGTGAATTTCGCCATAGCAGATAACCTCGCCTACAACATAGGGAGGCGTATCTGCTATGTCGAAATATCAGAATATATAATCAAATGTAACTCGTCCTCCATAGCAAATTTTCAAACAGAACAATTAGATTCAGAAAGCGTGATCAATAATTTACTTATTATGTTTTTGTAATTTATATTTATTACTATACACTTTGTACAGTTTTTGTCAATAAATTTTTGTTCAGTTCAGTTCAGTAATATCTACAGGCAAATAAACACCTGTATGTGCATTTTTGTGTGTTGTCTTTTTATGCCCCCGATAGGGAGGCATCATAAATTTGACTTGTCCGTCCGTCCGTCTGTCTGTCTGTCCGTCCATCCGTCCGTCATTCCGTCCAAAAACTTTAACATTGGCCATAACTTCCTTATTACTTAACATATTCGCTTCATATTTTACCACAACATTCCTTGGTACATTACCTTTCTGAAGGCACATACTTTGGTGACCTTGACCCCTGGATGACCTTGACCTTGAACATAGATTGGCCATAATTTAAAATCAAAGCGGTGTCGGGGGCATTGTCATCTTACAGTGACAGCTCTCATTGTCTGCTGCTTTTGCATGTTACATTAGCAAGGTGCTACAGATTAAAGTAGAAATAAGTCATCAAAGTGATGTTTCTGTTGTATGTTAATTCTTCTGACTATTTTAGATCGTGTAAATGGTTCACTTCAAGAGATTTACATGATGGCAAGTATGTAAGTACCATTGTTCGTTCCATATGTCTTTCAAACAGTTTTATAGTACATGTATTAGTTTTATATAATGCAACAATATTGAAGTTAAAAAGGTCAATCAAGATTTTATAAAGAGATTAAAGCATGTGCTTAACTGTAATAAGATATGTAGAAGTTTGCACCAATTCTGGTGTTGTTTTTTGTATCTAAAGGTCTAGTTACACATGACTCTGCCTTCACATAACCTCCAAAAATATGGTGCACCAGTGACAAGTGACTTGTTTTTTACTTGCTCTGGCAGTGATGTGGATGAGGAGTTGTGTGTGTAAACAGGTCACAATCCAAACAAAATTTCAAAGAACTGCTTAACCCTTTCCAAAACAACAAAATTTTAGGTTAGTTCAATTTGAAAGCTGATAGAAATGACAAAATAAGTGTTGGTACCAATAAGATTTTCATAGAATATTGCACAGAAAATATTGAGGCAAAAGGAGAAACTGCTGGTTTTCAGCAGTTTCTTCTTTTGTCTCAATGTATTTCCAAGCCTTTTCCATAGGAGACGTCAAAACCAGGGCTGCGTTCAGTAGACAAACTGTTAGCTAGCGTTACCAACGTTCACAACTTCTTCGACCCAAATTTGACAGAATTGACCGAGTATTCCGAATGAAACGGCTAACTGTTAGCAAATGTTTTGTCTTGCTGAACGCAGGGCTGGTCTTGTTTGGGAAAGGGTTAAAGAGAGGTTACAACAAAACATTGAAGATTTTCTTAATTACAGGGCAGTTCGAGAGTTATTAGAGAGTGTAAGAGAAGATATAGGCTGTCTGTACACACTGTCTGATACTGTATCTATGTTAGATATATGTGTACCTATTTGTATATTTAACATTGAATTTTGTATTATACAGGGCAGTTCGAGAGTTATTAGAGAGTGTTAGAGAAGATATAGGCTGTCTATACACACTCTCTGACACAGTGTCCATGTTAGATATGCTGGTGGCATTTGCCCATGCTTGTACTCTCTCAGATTATGGTGAGTTAACCCATTACCAAACGACAAAATTTTGGACTCTTCCATTTTGAAAGTTGTTGCAGACGACAATTTCAAGTTGATGAAATCTTAAAATTCTTTCCATTTTGGGTTAGAAAACTTTGTGGAAAATGAAGAAATTGCTTGTCACAAGCAATTTCTTCATTTTCCTCAATGTTTTCCAAAGACATTTATCTTATGGGGAATCAAAAAGAGTCACTGTGTGGTAATGGGATAAACCCATTACTGCACAGTGACGCCTTTTGACTCCCTCACAAGAATAGGCTTAGGAAAACATTGTGGAAAATGAAGAAATTGCTTGTCACAAGCAGTTTCTTCATTTTCCACAATATTTTCTACTTAAAAAGACCAACAAATTTCAAATTTAATTCACTTGAAGCTGGCGTCTGCCACAACTTTGAATTTGGAACAGTAAAAAAAAAAATGCCAACCGATAATGGGTTTTAAATAATCATGAAGCTGCCACTCTGATGAATAAGTAAATGAAAAATTTATATATTTTTTTATATCATGGATAGATTTAGATCTAGTTTCACCATTACCGTATGGAAAAATATTTCTCTGAATTATTAGATCTACCTCTACAATTATGGAAGAAATTTGTGATTTTCATAATGTCATTAAGGTATATGACCCATCATTAAAAACACCACTTTCTAGTCATGGGACATGCATCAAATTACACACACTTGTAAATACACTTCAAATAAGTTGATTTACCGTGCCGGATTTCAAGATTATGCTTCAAGAAGAAAATAATTTACAAATATTATTTTACTCTATCTTCATATGCAAGGGGGGTAATTTATAACAGTTTTGTCAAATATTTCCATAATTATGCATTTATTCAAAATTTTAAACTGTTCAAAATGCTTATATTTGTATTTGGAATGGAAATATAACACAGTTTAGGATTAACTGGCACTATTCAAATTTCGCCTCTGGCTCTTTAGTGCTAATGATGGGTTGTATACGTTAAGTATGTAATAAGACTTACGTCTTTTCATTGAAAAGTTTCAGTATGTAAAACTGTTCAAATAGATGTCCAGAGTTTCAGCTTTGTATTCAAAGTTGCTGTTTTTTTTATTCCAGTACAGATTTCACTCATTATCATGCTTATTCACCATCTGTTGTTTACTTTGCAGTAAAGCCAGAGTTCACAGACACTCTCGCCATCGTACAAGGTAGACACCCAATACTGGAGAAGATATCTGTGGACTCACCAGTCCCTAACAATGTGGTAAGTATAACATATTCCTGATTTTCTTCGGAAAACTTTGTAACTACATCTTTAACCCTTTCTTCAAACATTCAAATTTCAGACTGGTTAAATTTTAACGCTGTTGCAGATCATCACCAAATGATAAAATTTATGTCAAAAAACGCATGTTTATTATAGCCCAGAAAATATTGAGGTAAAAGGAGAAAATGCTGGTGATCAGCATTTTCTTCTTTTGCCTCAATGTTTTCCTTACCATTTTTATTTGGGATGCCAAAACATGGTCGTGTCTGGGAAAAGGGTTGAACATTATGATGTCAGAGTCCCTGACATTTTTACACATTCTCTGCTTCAAACCAAATTCAAATCAGCATTGTTTTAACAGATTTATTGAATATTTTCTGCAATTGTTGTGTAAGTGATTCCCCGCTGTGATTCTGTGTTCATTTCTTCTCTCTCTTTTTAGTATGCTTCTGAAGATAGCAACTTTATGGTAATAACTGGGCCAAATATGGTAAGATTTTTGTTCGCATATAATTAATTCTGTGAAGTCTTTTATGAACCGAAGTGTTGAAAGGATACAGATAGTTTTTGCTGTCAGAAATTAGTGCATTTGACCTTGGATCTGGAAATAGGTCTATAAAGGTACTTGAGATCAACATGGATCCAGATCAGCCTGTGTATATGCACAGTCTGATAAAGATCCATGTTTCTCTAACAGCTTCTTCATTACATTTTTAATTGTTAGTTGGCTGTATGCATACTTATGAGACTACACTTAATCTCAGAGTTGTCTTAAAAAACGTTGTCTAGAATGCTGTTATATTTCTAGATACTGCTTGGCTACTATTGGATCTTTTGTGCATGTTGAAAATTCAGCCATTATGTTGTCAATAAATATGTGACCCATCACGCTAAAAGGGATCTTATCGGAAGTTTGAAAAATATTGACCCTAGTCAGTCTGCGCAGTCCGCGCAGCCAGACTAGGGCCGACACTTTTCACTTTTGTGTTATTTTCTAAATCCGGAATGTTTTCTCTGTCTTACTTTATGCTCATTGTTCGCATACGGTATCTGGTTGACCTATGCTGAGTCTTACAAGTTTGTCAAAATTTGGATTTTGTAGTTCAGATAAGGTCCCTTTTAGCGTGACAGGTCACATATATCTCAGAATATCATATTCATTACAGAGTGGAAAGTCCACCTTCCTCAGACAGATAGCTCTACTGCAGATAATGGCACAGATTGGATCGTTTGTGCCAGCTGAGTATGCATGTTTTAGAGTGACCAATCAGATTTTCTCACGCCTGGGCAACGATGATGATCTAGAAACTAACTCATCCACTTTTGTTCTAGAGGTATAAATCTAAAATTAATATATCTTGTCCCAAAGGAAGGGGTTTTAGCTCCACTTGCCGAAGACCAGCAAACTTTTGTCATGTTGTTGTGTCCATGATGCGCATGTGTCCATCCATCCATATTTTTATGCCCCCGTATCGAGAGATCGGGGGCATATTGTTTTACTCATGCCCATCTGTCTGTCTGTCTGTCAGTCTGTCCGTCTGTCTGTCTGTCTGTCTGTCTGTCCGAAAACTTAACCTTTGCCTTTTCTCCAAAAGTATTTGACATGCAAAGCTCAAATTTGGTATGCAACTTCCTTTCAATGATAGCTATCTGTTCCATGCAGTTTGACCTTCCTCATGGTCATATGTTAACCCTTATCAACCCTTTACTCTACGAAAACTTAACCTTTTACTCCGAAAACTTAACCTTTGCTTTTTCTCCAAAAGTATTTGACATACAAAGCTCAAATTTGGTATGCAACTTCCTTTCAATGATATCTATCAGTTCCATGCAACTTGACCTTCCTCAAGGTCATCCCTTAACCCTTAATAACCCTTTACTCCACGAAAATTTAACATTTTAGAAAAAATGGCCATTTCGGGGGCATTTGTGTTTCACAAACACATCTTGTTTTCTTTAAACCTTTTCTCCTCTCAAAGCAATAGGCCAACTTTAAGAATGGATGTTTTCTTGAATTTTTGAGTTGCAAAATAATAGGTAGGGTGGGCTTATCAGACTTTGATAAAACATGAGATAATTCCTTTAAAAAAATCTCCTCAACGATTGGGTCAATTTAGGCCAGACTAGGCAGGAATGATTGTTTGGTGACCCTTTAAAAATTTGTTCATGAATTATTGATTCATTAAAAATGAGGACGTGGTAGGGCGGAGCTTATCACACTTTTGAAAATCATGAGATCAGAGTCAAGGAATGTCAGCCCACGCCTACACAAGCACAACAAACGACATTTGAACTTCTTTGTTGTCCATTAGAGTTCAACATCTCAGCTACATCCCTTATCAGCATTGTCTTCTTTTGTCTCAATGTTTTCCAAAGCTTTTTATAATGGGGGTGTCAAAAAGTGTCTTGTTTGGGAATGGGTGTTAAGGTTCTTTGTCCAGATCCCAGCATATTTTTTATTACTCTTGTTTTCTTTCAGATGAAAGAGATGAACTACATTATACAAACTGCTACATCAAATTCTTTAATCATCATTGATGAACTGGGGAGAGGTAAGTCATTCATAACCAGCAAAGCCATAATAATTAGAGGTTATTACACGG
This sequence comes from Fragum sueziense, assembly GCA_963680895.1. Taxonomy (NCBI): domain Eukaryota; kingdom Metazoa; phylum Mollusca; class Bivalvia; order Cardiida; family Cardiidae; genus Fragum; species Fragum sueziense. The sequence continues at coordinate 23,340 of CAVMGG010000974.1, read as the reverse complement.
CTGATGAGGGCGGTAGATTGATATCGGCCCGCAACCGCGATATCTACCCTGAGGTCTTTAGACCGAGGGCAGATATCAAGGTCAGGGCCGATATCACTATCTGGCACGAATCAACCGTGTAATTATCTGTATATTGCATTCTTTTTGCAAAAAAACTTCATTCAATGAATGAATCATACCTTTCAATATAATTTCCACAGATTTTCCAGTTGAAATAAACGCAATATCATTCATTTATTAAATATATCGCACTTGAAGTGAAGACAGAGAACGTTACGACGGCAGCCATTTTTTTTTAACAACATTGGGTTTTTCTGACGTCATTGACGTTTTTCGTCACGTAAAGGCGTGTGCAAGATCTGTACCTATAGTTTTTGGAATAAATTCCTCAGCAGCGGGCTGATATCGCTTATCTGCCCGCTGCTAAGGATTCACATGGATATAGCTTTTTCGGCCCGCCCGATATCTGGCCAATTCTGGCAGAAAATGTTACTATTTATAGTAACATAATGTAATATTGTTTTTTATTTCTGCATTCTGAACCAGAATAACACAATCAGTCAGGTCACTTCAGAGACTATTAATCAAGGGGTCATGTGTTTGAATCCTAGCTATGCTAACACCCTTTCTTAAATTTGACAAAAGTGATTTGTCTTCATGAATTGATGTGATTCATCTAAGTGAGAGAGCTGCTGGAGGCACATGTTGGATATTGTGGTGGTATTGGTGAGTGAAATGCCAGGAATCCATGGTTGGTGTTCTTGCGGCAATACATGTATGACCAAATGCAGTTAAAAGTAGCTTTAAACACCATTCAACCAAGGGTTTCTCTGCTAAGAATGAAACGAAATTCTAAAAATAAAAATAAACTTCAACTTTAAGTTTTCTGTAAAACTCATAATCATTATGACATAATGATTAGACATTATTGTATCAATTATGATTCTAAATAATGATAGAATTGTTTGAAACTTAAGTATTGTAATATTTAGTACACATTTAAGATATTTGTATTACAAAAAAATTTTTTTTAATGTTGTTCAAGGGACCAGTGCTGAAGAAGGTGTTGGACTTTGCTTTGCTATCTGTGAATTTTTATCAAGGTTAAAGGTAAGTCGAATATTGTTTAAATAAATTTAAACATCCAATGTGATATATAATTCAATACTTCAATTGCTTGCATTTTATGTTGAAATTGGGCTATTTTAACTATACTGAGAAGGTTCCAGAACTGTTTTGCATGACATAATGATGACTATTTTATTTTCAGGCATTCACTTTCTTTGTGACCCACTTTCTAGAGTTGACAAGTCTTGACTGTTTGTATCCAAATATAGAAAAGTGAGTACTCTTATGTACTAGTATCAAAAGGTTGGGGCATATTGTGTCATATCAAAATCTGATAGATATAGAGGATAATTGTTTGTTTCAGTGTAAGATCAACTTATATTTCACTGAATGAACAACAAAAGCTTCATTTTCACGAGTTGCGAAGCCAGGAGTGAAAATTTAGCTTTGGTTGTTCACGAATGAAATATCAATTGATCTTACTCGAAAAACAAACGATTGTTTCTTTAATGCAAAAATCAGACAAAATGCGAAAATTTTATGACAAATTTTCTTAAAGCGTATACTTTTGAACGTGACTGCTATGCAACGCTTATGATGATGTCACTTATTTGGCCCTGCTTAGATAACGTCAGATAGGGTGAAATGAACGAAAGTGGGGCACAATTTTTGATAATTTCACTGGATTCACGGTGAGTTTATCAAATAATAATCCACCGTTATTTCTCGATAATCCACCAAAAAGCATTACATAAAATGCATTTTTACTGTTGTTATTGTACTTATGCTGTATAAAACATTATGGAAAGGGAAGAATTTTTGCTCTTTTGATGATTTATTCAAAATTATTTGCATAAACACAGATTTACAGATATATAATAATTTGCCACTACAACTTCAAATTGTTCTGTGAAGAACCCTGAATTACATAGATTCTTCTGTACTTCTTTTCCAGCTACTTTTTCGAAGTACAACGAGAGACAACTGGTATTGGTAATTTTGAGAAGGTTATCTATACACATGTGTTGTCTAAAGGTAAAACGGAAGAGAAACATTATGGTAAGAAGTAAATTAAAGTGATTGAGACACAATTTACAGATTGTGACAAGCAATTTTTTCATTTTCAAAGATGTTTCCTACCAAGAAAGAAAGAAATTTTGAAATTCCATCAACTTGAAAGTATTTGCTACTTCTTTTGATTTGGACCATTCTAGAATTTTGATATCTGAAAATGGATTTAACCCATTATCAAACGACAATATTGTAGACTAGTCCAAATTCAAAGATGTTGCAGACGACAATTTTAAGTTAATGAATTTTAAAGTCTTTCCATTTTGAGTTAGAAAACATTGTGGAAAATGAATCAATTGCTTGTCACAAGCAATTTCTTCTTTTTCCACAATGTTTTCCCAAGCATTTTTCTTGAGTGGAGTCAAAAAGAGTCTATGTGTGGTAATGGGTTAAGTATTATGTATTTATGATTGAGCTGGGACGAGACAAAAGAAGTGTTTTTGACAACCATGTGTCCATATCAGCTTGTGCATATGTGTAATTTGATCACGGTGTGTGTTGCTCTCTGACAGTTGCTACAGGTAATAAAGAAATTATCATGGATCTTGTTCAGGCTGTGTGCATACACAGGCTGATTTGTAATCAAATTGATCTTAAATGTCACAATGTTCATTTTCCCAGATCACAATACAATTGTTTCTGTACTAAAATATAAACCCTGATGACGTTTGCTGTCTATCAGAGCAACAGTAAAAGAAGAAAGAAATAATATGACATACTATGATATTGTAAATGTACAAACAACATAACTGTCCTAATGAATCTGCCTGGTTATTGTGAAAACCTATTATACAATATTATGGATATGTAACTATTTGTTTAAACTCAATTTCAGTTTAGAGAACAAATGAATTTCTGAGAACATGTGACCCATATTTAAGTTTCAAAGTACATTTTAACTCTTACATTCAAAAAGGTCTCTTATTGAATTCAAGATTACAATAAAATCAGATCTGCCTGGGCTCAAGCACAATCAGAATCAAGATCAATGCTGCTCTCGAACTGCTGAGTGTTCCAATTTGTAATGAAAACATTATCAAGAGTAAAGAATGGATCTTGACCAGACTGTGTATATGTGCAGGATGATCTGGATTCGTATTGGTCTCAAATGTTACAAGGGCACTTTCACGTTATCCCAGTTGATTCTTATTCAGATAGTTATAAGCCTTTACCCTTTCTCAAAGTAGACCTGGTATTGACCTGTGTAATAGAAAAGGCTTAGGAAAACATTGGGAGAAAAGAAGAAAATGCTGATCATCAGCATTTTCTCCTTTGTCTCAATGTCTTCTGTACTATATTGTACACAAATGCTATCTCTCAGCATCTATTTTGTCATGGAATCTCCTTTCAAATTGAATCATCCTAAAATTATTCTGTTTGGGAGAGGGTTAAAGCCACCTGAGGCCTATGTGTCATTTGATTATTTTCTGTTTGCTCATTATTTTTCATTCAATAGAAGATTATTGTTACAGTATAATTTTTTTGCAAAATGTTTGACCTGAAAACTGTAGTTTTTGAATAAATATAAAAATGATTGGCCAAAAAATGTAATCATTTTGTAATGAAACATATTTACACACAATTGAGCACCGCTGTATGATTTCCAACTGTAGGGTTAAAATTTCACATTTTTGCTCTATATATGTAAGCAATCTTTCTAAGTTTTTCATACATATTCCATCCATTAGAATTGACATGACATCAAAAACAAATTTTTGTTTACTTGAAAAAACATAAAAGAAGATGTAAACTTCATTTTAAATTTACTGCAGAAACTCTCAGACTGTTGTTGAAAATTGCATAGCAATGTTAATGAGCAGGAATCTAGGAAAAGGCCTTTTACAGCATCTCAAACTACCATGTATCTAGATCAAAGTTTGTCAAAGTGCTGTCTGATCAGGATCTATCCTGCTCTTTTATAGTTACTACAGGTCATTATGAAAATACTGGAGAACATTATTTGGATCTTGATCTGACTGTGCATATGCACAGGCTGATCTGGATCCATGTTTTTCTTGAATGCTAAATTGACTCTTTTTTTATATCAAGGCTATTTGGTCTTTGTCTTGTTTCAGGATAGGAGGTACTTTAAAAACCAAACATCAGTTATTTGATTGTTTGATCAATCATTGGACTGACGTTGACAGTATGAGTCACAAACCATCATCTATGTTGTTTTGTGCCTGGTCACATACACAATTTCGCGTCCAAAAAACGTCCGAAGCACATTCAAAAATGGTCAGTCATACAGCTTAAGGCGAGATGTGGACATGGAACTGTATGTGACTAGGACTGTATATTGTATATCAATGAAGCACATTTTGATTCAGGTATACAATTATCTGAACTATCAACCATGCCACGAGAGATAGTGACAGAAGCTAGAACACTGGCATGTAAAATTGCAGAAGAAAAACAGGTTAGTTTCTATTTCATGTTTGATAAAAGTAAACAAGTTTAAACTTCTGTTTTAGGTATGAACATGTAAGACAGTTGTTGATTCTGTCACTGTACACCTGTCACTATAAGCATTTATCAAACGATAAATGTTTTGATATCCCTTACCATATGGCAAAAAGGAATCATTTGAGAAGAAAAGAATTTCCAGCATTTCTCATTTTTAGCTCCACTGGCCTTTCAGGCCAGCGGGCTATTGTCATGGCGGTGTGTCCGTCGTGCGTGCGTGCGTGCGTCCGTAAACTTTTTCTTTAAAAATCTTCTTCTCAAAAACTATTGGATGGATTTCAACCAAACTTTACAGGAATGATCCTTGGGTGACCCTCTCTCAGATTCTTTCAAAGAATATGGATTGAACCAGAACAACCTGAGTTATCTGCCCTTGAATGTCAAAAATAGCAGGTTTTGACTTTAGTTTTCTTCTAAAATCTACAAATATTGAACAATCAAGACAAAACTTTGACAGAATGATGCTGACTACAGTATCTTGCCTTTGTAAAATTTTCAACTTGATCTGAAGTTTACGTCATGAGTTATGTGCCCTTGAAATTGACAGAATTGCCATTTTCGGCTGTATTTTGACTTTGTTTTCTCTCTAGCAACTACAAATATTGACTAAGCAGGACAAGACTTTGACAGAATGATGCTGACTATAAGATCTTGCCTTGGTAAAATTTTCAGCCTGATCTGAATTTTATAGCATGAGTTATGTGCCCTTGAAATTGCCATAAATTGCCATTTTCTGCTCTATTTTGCTGGTTTTGACTTTATTTTTACTTTAAAATCTACAAATATTGACCAATCAAGACAAAATTTGGACAGAATATATATAAGCGTTATATGCTGACTGGGTGTAATTTTCAGCTTGATCGGAATCTTACATCATGAGTTATGTGCCCTTGAATTTGACAAAATTGCCATTTTCGACTTTGTTTTCACTCTAACAACCACAAATATTAACCAATCAGGATGATACTTGGAGAGAATCTTGTTGACAACAAGATCTTGCTTATGTGTAATTTTCAATATGATCACACTGTTACAATCTGAGTTATTTGCCCTTGAAATTGACAAAATTTCAGTTTTTATACGCCGCCGGAGGCGGACGTATATTGGCGTCATCTTCTCCGTCTGTCCGTCCGTCCGTCCGTCCATCCGTCCGTCCGTCCGTACGTACGTCCGTCCACTTTTCTTGTCAACGCAACTCCTCCTAAGTTTCTGGCTGGATCTTCTTGAAACTTGGTCAATGTTATCACCTCAATTGGTAGATGTGCATGAAGGAAGGATTTCATGGTTCGTCGATTTTTGCCTGAGTTATGCCCCTTAAAAACTTAGTCTCTGGGGCTTATTGAAATTGCAGCCTTGTCAACGCAACTCCTCCTAAGTTTCTGGCTGGATCTTAATGAAACTTGGTCAATGTTATCACCTCAATTGGTAGATGTGCATGAAGGAAGGATTTTATGGTTCGTCGATTTTTGCCTGAGTTATGCCCCTTAAAAACTTAGTCTCTGGGGCTTATTAAAATTGCAGCCTTGTCAACGCAACTCCTCCTAAGTTTCTGGCTGGATCTTAATGAAACTTGGTCAATGTTATCACCTCAATTGGAAGATGTGCATGAAGGAAGGATTTTATGGTTCGTCGATTTTTGCCAGAGTTATGCCCCTTAAAAACTTAGTCTTTGGGGCTTATTGAAATAGCAGCCTTGTCAACGCAACTCCTCCTAAGTTTCTGGCTGGATCTTAATGAAACTTGGTCAATGTTATCACCTCAATTGGTAGATGTGCATGAAGGAAGGATTTTATGGTTCGTCGATTTTTGCCGGAGTTATGCCCCTTAAAAACTTAGTCTCTGGGGCTTATTGAAATTGCAGGCTTGTCAACACAACTCCTCCTAAGTTTCTGGCTGGATCTTAATGAAACTTGGCCAATGTTATCACCTCAATTGGTAGATGTACATGAAGGAAGGATTTTATGGTTCATTGATTTTTGCCAGAGTTATGCTCCCTTCAATCTTAGTCTCTGGGGCTTATTGAAATTGCAGCCTTGTCAACGCAACTCCTCCTAAGTTTCTGGCTGGATCTTAATGAAACTTGGTCAATGTTATCACCTCAATTAGTAGATGTGCATGTAGGAAGGATTTTATGGTTCATTGATTTTTTCCAGAGTTATGCCCCCTTAAAACTTAGTCTCTGGGACTGAAACTTGGTGGATGTTATTACCTTAATTGGTAGATGTGCATGAAGTAAGGATTTTATGGTTCATTGATTTTTGCCTGAATTATGCCCCCTTGAATCTTAGTCTCTGGGGCTTAATTATATTTTAGCCTCGTGAACGCAATTCCTTCCAGGTTTTTCACTGGATATTTATAAAAACCTTTTTGTGAACACAATTTTTTTACAGGTTTTTCAGTGAATATTCATAAATCCTTGTCAATGTCATTTTTTTGTCTCAAGTTTTATAAGTGGCGGCGTATATTGTGACGGTGGCACTCTTGTTGACACTTTTTCCACTCTTGAAGCCGCAAATATTGACTAATATAGACAAAATTTGAACAGCATGATAGTGACCATAAGATCTTGCATGTGTTTAATTTTCGATTTGAATTTAAATATACATACTGAATTATGTGTCCTTGAATTTGGCAAAATCACAGTTTTCAATTTTATTATCGCTCTAACATCCCTAAAATATTAGTCAATCAATTACTTTCTTTTTGCATTGACCACATGATTGCTACTTTTGACTTTGTTTTTGCTGTGTGTGTTTTTGCTGTAAGAACCACAAGTATTCAAAAATCTAGTCTGTCATTGTTTTAACATTCATACAGTAATATATACACATTTTGCTTAACTTTATATAGATCTATTTTATCTGTACTGGATTTAAATATTGCTGTGTTGAAAAAATACTGTTGGGTCATAAGTACATGATTGTAGTATATCTCTCTACCAAGAATAATTGAAAATAAATTTAATGGGGAAAGGAAAATTGTGTTTCTCTTGAAATTAACTAGTAGTCAAATGAAAGCTCTCCAAGTTATCCAGGGACTTTTGTTTATATGTTCATCACATTAGCAATTATATCTTTATCCATTTTTATTTTCAAGAGAAACCAAACATCAGACAAGGATCCATGTACATCCTTTGGTTGTCATTTTCATCACTTGTCACATGCATTTTCACCTTATTTTCCAGAGAAACCAGACTTCAGACAAGGATCTATGTAGACAGAGGGCAGTGTTCAAACTCGCGACCCAGCTGTCACAGACGGCCAAAAGCTCCAGGTTAGATGATGACAGTCTGAGACAATATGTCATTAATCTGAAACAAAACTATGAAGATGAGATCAAGAATATTGAAGAATGAAACTATCACTTTTCAACAAAAAGCTTCTAACTGCAGCTTAAAATAGTTACATGGATTTTGTTTAACAGCTATGAGGACGAGATCAAGAATATTGAAGAATGAAATAATGCCACTTTTCAACAAAAACCCCGTAACTGCAGCTTAAAACAAGCTGCAGTTACAAGGTTTTTGTTTAAAAGCAGTGGTATGGCATACCATACAGTTTTACTTGTATGAATTATTTGCTTTCTAGCTGACAAAATACTAGACATATCAAATTGCCAGGACAGACTATAAGTGAAATAGTTAGTATTGTAGAAGATGTTGGAATTAACCCATTACCACACAATGACGCATTTTGACAACCCACAAGATAAAAGCTTTGGAAAACATTGTGGAAAATGAAGAAATTGCTTGTGACAAGCAATTTCTTCATTTCCCACAATGTTTTCCACCCATAAAGCTACAAAATTTCCAAATTTCATCACATTGGAGTGTCTTCTGCATCTTCCTTCAAACTGGATCATCCTAAAATTCTGTCGTTTGGTAATGGGTTAAGTAATGATCACTCTTTATTGTGTAGTGGGTTTCATGTTTAACCCTTTCTAAGAGAATGAAAATTCAAACTGTTCTAAATTTAGAGGAGTTGTCGACAACGAAATCAGTGCCTATTTTTGCATAAAATATTGAAACTATAGTATAGGATTTACTGAGAGGAAAGGAGAAAACTTCTTGTCCCTCAATGCTTTCCAAAACACTTCTGATTAATGATATCAAACCACTGGCTGTTTTGGAAAAGATTGATAAAGCATCTGCTTACCTAGATCTATTTCAAATTTCTCAATTCACCTATCGGGATTATTACTATTGAATATGCAGGTCTTTTTTAGAGTTAATCAACCAATCAATTCGCCATATCTATAACCATTTCCTTGCTCGAATAACCTTGAACAAGATATTCAAAGGCTGCATTGACAGGTGGAGGTATATGATATTTGGATCTGAAAAATGAGCCATCATGACATTTTAGACCATGGTGGATAAAGATTAGTTTGTAACTCACTACTGTCTGATCATGCTTTATACTGTTCATTGAGAGTTGCTGCAGGTTTTAAAACAACTGTTCAAGAACAACATGGACCTTGACCAGACTGTACATTTGTACTGGCTGATCTAGGACATATTGCTGTGATATGCCTATGTTTCGATCAGATATTGTTTCAAATACTTCTTTATTGGCTTTCACTTTTGTTTTCAGAATTAGGAGGTTTGTCACATTCAAATGCGTATCTTTGTGACATATATTTCCTTTGGTTTCACCATGTGATAAATGTATACGTTATGAAATAGGCGATTACAAGAGGAGTTGTTGTTCAAAGCCAAATGATTGATTTTGTCAAATATTATTTCTACATTTGTTTAATTAATTGTTTTGCGGTAGTATAACTGGTATATTAACCCTTTCCCAAACTATAAAATTTTAGGGTGATCCACTTCAAAAACAGCTACAAATGACAAAATGGATGTTATTAAAGATAGAATTTGTGTATAATACAGCATGGAAAATATTGAGACAAAAGGAGATACTGCTGGTTATCAGCAGTTTCTTTTGTATCAATGTTTTCCCAAGCCTTTTCTATTTGAGACGTCAAAACCAGGTCTTGTTTGGGAAAGGGTTAACATGCTCATTGCTGGTTGTCAGTAATTCCCCAATTTCCCTTATCATTTTCCAGACAAGACCTTGTTTTGACACAAAATAGGATGAAGAAAAAATGAAACAAAAGAAGAAAATGGAGATAAATAGCATTTTCTCCCCCACCATCAATAGTTTGTGGGCTATAATACTGTACACAAATCGTACCTTTATTATACGCCCGAAGGGCAGTATTATGTTATGGCCCCGGTCGTCCGTCCGTCCGTCTGTCTGTCCGTCCGTTAAACACTTTCTTGTGTGCGCAACTCCTCCTAGTTTTGATCGGAATTTGATCAAACTTGCCACAATGAATCTCCATGGTGTCTTGTTGTGCACACCACTTATGGAATTCAGATAACTCTTTTCTTTCTTGAATTATCGGCCCTTGAATTTAAAAAAAAATGCCCATTTTACTGACAATTTTATCGGGTATATATGCGCCACTCTGCGAAGCTCTTGTTGGTGTCAGTTGTAGTCAGTAGGTTTTAAAGTATCACCTCGTACCGTTAGGGAAACGGTTGGTTGTTTCATGCGTTTTCAAAAGTTGGAAAGCTTTTTATCCAAATATTACGTCATAATACTACCATGTTTGTTAACGGTATACTGTATACCTATCAGTTTCCCGACAATAAGATGGATGACACGTCTGGAGAAATAAACACTATAGATCAATATGGCGGGCTGCATCATTTATCATAACATTGTAAACAAGCTTCATTGTCGAGATCTGGAAAACCCAACCTTGTGGCATGTGAGACTACCATGGATCCGGACTAATATATTCCAATCCAGATATAAAATTCATATCATGAACTGTAAAACAAAATGTGAGTCCTTTGAATCATTCCATTGAAAAAGATTCATGTAGCATGTAGTGACTCGAATTATACTCCAAAGTAAAAAGCATTAGATAATCTATAACAGTTTAAAAGGATATTGCAAACAATGCTTTGTTTTGACATCCCTTACAGGAAAATCATAAGAAAACATTGAAACAATAAAAGAAAATGATGACAGTTCTTATGTTTTATTGTCAACAAAATTATTTATCAACATCCATTTCGTCGTCTGCAGCAACTTTGTTGGATAAGTCAAAATATTTGCGGTTTGTGAAAGCGTTAGCGATTATTTCACCGACTTTCCCGGGGTCTATTTTCATCTGACACGAATTTAAATCCCAGTTTAAGTTAGAATCCCTAGTTAAGGTAAGAAGGGCCTAATTAGCACAAAAGAGCCAGCGGCAAAATTTGAAAAGTGCCAGTAATTCCTAAACTGTGTTACATTTCCATTCCAAATACAAACATAAGCATTTTGTACGGTTTAGAATTTTGAATTAATGCATATTTATGGAAATATTTGACAAAAATGTTCAAAATTACCTCCCTTGCATATGAATATAGAGTAAAATGATATTTGTAAATTATTTTCTTCTTGAAGCATAATCTTGAAATCCGGCACGGTGAATCAACTTATGTGAAGTGTATTTACAAGTGTGTGTAATTTGATGCATTTCGTATGGCTAGAAAGTGGTGTTTTTCATTAGGCACTTTATACCTTAAATTTTTGCCGTATCAGAATCGATACCAAAACTGTTTAACAAAAGTTTTCCATTTACGGACGCTTTCTCGAAATACCTTTTGTTTACAGATTTCAAAACAAATATGGACATAGCATAGCTTCGTTGGGAAACTTATTTGAATTGAAACAAAAGTCGTATATATTTGTATTCTTGCAAGGGAAATGGGTCAAATAAAATGTTATTTTGGCATTTTCCCGTAAATCAATGCTTGACAAGAATATGAACTCTGAAACAACAATAACATCGTCGACTTCATTTAAAATGTCACTACAGTTATGAGTTTGTTTGATACATGTGTAAATCTCTGGAATAAAGAATTTTGGTTTTAGTCCTATTGGAGATAATCTCATGAGTGTCGTAAAGAACACGACTAAATGGGTTAAGACATTGTTGTAGTTTCGAAACATGAAGACGCGCATTTGCTACTTATGGGGGGAAACCTTCCACTCGTTTACTGGAGTTCTTTTTAGCAGAAGGCGAGTCAATATAATGTTTAAACGTTGACACATTAATACATGCATGTTGATCTTGGTCTACTTTGTATCACGTTGATAACCCACGTGATTTCTGGGAAGCGTTCACACCGAAAAATTGTCCGCTTCGAGTACGTTTTCTATAATTTCTCAGCCAATACTCTACGGATTTTTACGAAATAAAGCGCACCGTATACGCCTTTCATGTGGCCATTCTAATGCACACTGCACCGAATCCTGTTTTTCAACTATTTAAAATGAATGCTTTCGATTTTTCGGCCTGAAGCTTTCCAAAAGTCACGTTGGTTATCCACCGTGATTTTGAAAGTACAATAAAAAGTAATACCAATATCAAATCTATTGTCTGCAGTAAATTGTAAATCTCTTAGACGAATTGCCGACAAAGAATGAACAAAACTGGGAGATAAGTAGATTGTGTCGGATCTAGACATTATTAGATAACTGTCAAACACATTGGCTAAACTGTCTGGCAGCCTGCTAGAATTGGAAATATGAAGGGTTAGTGTAAAAGACGGTAAGTGCAAATGAATTATGCACTAAATTAGTTTTGAACTTTCCCAATGAATATCTAGACAAACTAGAACTATATAAAGTTATCGGCGGCCGTTCTTGACTTAGTATGAAGGAAGTTTGAATGGCAATCTCGACCTCGTAGAGAAGTCCGGGCTCTGTTGTTTGAATCCCACTCGCAACGCAGGCATCGTGAGTTATCTATATAGACAGAATAGTTCAGAACCCCAGTCGTTATGACCCTGGTACTGGTGGTTATAATTACATGGCTGGCTAGGGGTCGTTGAAGGCAGTGTAGATGCACTGAGGACAATTATATGTGAAATAACATTTTATATGTTCCTCTGCAACCAGTAAAACGGGTTTGGCTTGTATGATATTAAAGACCGATGTTATGGTTAAACCCTTCCCAAATGGTAATTTGTATTCTGGTTCTATTCAAATGCTCCTGCTGGCAACAAAATAGACACGGATATAGATTGAATTTATGCACGATTTATCGCAGAAAGCATATAAAAGTTAAAGGAAAAATATGCAGATCATCAGCGTTATCTTTTGCCTCAATGTCTTATCAAGCGTTTTCTATTAGGGACGTGTAAACCAGGTCTTGTTTTGGAAAGGTGTATCGTGGTTTTGTAACTATCAGAGCTACAGTATTAGTAATCCGAGTTTTCTCTGATGAAATTCGCTCTTTGATATGTTGATGTCGCTCATTTATGAGCGACATCAACATATCGAAGAGTGAATTTCATCACAGAAAACTTGGATTACATTATTAGATGGTAGTCAGGAATATTTCATTACGAACATCGATGGTTGACCAACAAACCCAGTGTTTTTGGTGTTAATCAATCTCGTCAGGATGATTGTAATGACAATGGCTTTAAACCAAATAAGGTAATTTATAATGTAATTTATAAAATGTAACTGCGCTGCTTTTCTGTTACACTATTACAAAATATTCCTTTTGGATTCCTGTTTTTCATTTCCTGTATATTAGATCCGGATTGACGGAGCATTATCCCATTAATGCCATTTAATCAAGTTTTGTTTGCCTCATTGTCTTTGAAGCTTATGTAGAGGACATGTCTGTTCAATCATTTGTTCACTTTTATATGTAATAAATCTTTGAATTGGTGCTGTGGGATAGCATAACACTGTTTTTGACATGACGGCTTAGTCGGAAACTAAATACGCGATGGTTGTCCCAGAAATAGTGAGACAGCGTTTGTATTTCATAAAATACAGCTTTGCTCATCGAGAAACCTTATTCATCATCATTTTATACAGAACGAAGATTGAATATAAGACTGGTCCTAATAAAAAGTATACTCAGTTCCAAAAAGAAAGTGTGCACTTTCGCGTTTTGCTTTTACCACTATTTTCATAAAATTTATGTCAATTTAGGGAGTAAAAGTGATATCATACTTCAGATTAGACCTTAAAGAAAATTGGCATCAAAACAGATGTGGATAGAATTGCTCATACTGCATACATGTAGCCAGATCATAATGGTGTTGAGATTTGCACTCCTTGCATCTTCTTCTGTGGAAAGAGTTACTCGTTTATATGCCGTTGTAGGGTTTGACAAGGTCTTCTTAGCAATTCCCACGCTAAAGTTTGAACTTTCCCGTAGACGTTACGTGTACGTCAACGTTAGTAATCGCTACGTTAGAAGTCTAATAAATTGTCTTTGAACCATGCAATAACGTTCTACAACAAATTTGAATGCCTTTAAGATGCAATATAAATATACACTTGCTATTGGAACATAAATATCGTACAAATTCAAATTTGTTGACGGCTTTTGTTTTCATCAGATTCGGTCTTGTTAGCGGACGTTAATTTTAATTCGTTTCACGCTAATGCACTATGTACAAATGTAATGAAAATGTGATTTTATGCTAAGGTATGACAAAAGGATTGCAGTGAATGCAATTTCTGATCGATAACTTATCCAACACGTGAGACATACGTCATGCGCTAAAAATGCAAAATCACAATAAAGCCGAAAATTCGTGCGCGCTATGTGATTTGTTAATCAATATATCAGTTGTCTTGAGGCGTGTCGTACAAAATTTCTTTACAGTAGACGGTATACTTTTCGAGATATTCAAAATTTAAAAGTGCACACTTTCTTTTGGAACTGTGTATAGATTTGTTGTTGTTGTTGTTGTTGTTGTAGCGTCGTCTTTCCTGTCGAAAATTTGGTCATGTCATGAAACCAAGGATGTCCTAGTTCCGGAATGGGTTTAAAGCGTCTCAAAACGAGGAAACGGGGTTTGTTCATTGTCAAAAGTTTTATCTCACCAATGAATGTATGAATCCATATTAAAATACGAAGGGTATTATGTGGGACGAGAAGCTGGTGGGTCAGACTGAATGCTGTGTTTGTACTGGTTCTGAAAAGCCGGGTACTCGTGAAATACCCATTCCAACCACAATAAAACTCCATCAATGGTTTGATATCGTGAACCTATGTGGGGGAGCAGCTGGAGGCTCAATAAGGGTGCTGTGGTTGTAAAGATATGAGAAACGACAGGAATCCATGATGAGGTGATCCAGCCGCCGCGATACATGACCATGTGCTTCAGCCGCCGCGATATGACCATACGTAGTTGAAAACGGTGTAAAACTCCAATAAACCAAACTACAATACAACTGAGAACTTGTTGAGCACGGCTTGTTGAATCCACCAACGAGTTTCTTTTAAGGTAGTCCACCCCTAATGAGGTTCGCTCGACGTCGGAATATTTCGGGCGAAGTCGAAAACATTCGACGGTGGAACTTTAGACCGCCGAATGTTTACGACTGCATCCGAATAGGTTCGGATACGTAATGGCGACGTCCGAAGACATCCTGTGATTTTACTGATTTATGAATTTCAAAATGGCCACATTACGGGTATCCTACTTTAAATGTAGATCGAGATCGTTCATTTTTGACATGACGCGATTAGCCGAATGATACGGATTATGGTTATGTGACGTACATGCTATATAATATTTATACGGCTGATAGCCTACAAGTCTCGATAAATCTGTGTATAATTAACCCTTTACCAACCAATCTCTTGTGGTGGCCTCGCTGATAAGGAAATGGATTGAGAATCTGTAGGGGAAAGAAGAAAATGTTTATAGCCAACTTTGCTGTTTTCCCCTCATTATTTCTGGGGTACATTGTTTTCTAACCCATTTTTATCGTCTTCTGAATTAGACTAGTTAGCGTAACATTGAAAGAGTTTATATATACACGGTTGGTAACCCACGTGACTTTTGGAAAGCGTCCACATGGAAAAATCGTCCGCTTCAGGGTATGTTTTGTTTAATTTCTCAGCTTATTATACTCTATTGATTTTGATTAGATAAAGTGCACGGAACGCGCCTTTGAGGGGGCTATTCCCGGCTCTAACTCACTTTGCTTCAAATCCAGTGGTTTCTTCCAACACTCGAGCCAAAGTATTTGTAAGTGCAAAACGAAAGTGGGAAGCGTTCACGTGCACCGAAAAAAACTTTCGCTTGAATGTTTGAAGAAACCACGGGATTCGGAGCAGAGTTAGTTACAAACGGAGATAGCCCTTTAAAATGCGCGTTCCGTGAACTTTATCTCGTCAAAATCAATAGAGTATAAGCTGAGAAATTAAACAAAACATACCTTGAAGCGGAAGATTTTTTTCGGTGTTAACGCTTCCCAAAAGTGACGTGGGTTATCCACCGTGTATATATTAATCAAACGTAGTCGATAATTTTATAAATTAGATATATAGCAAGCAAAAAAAGAAAATAAGGGCGAAACGTCGGAAATGAATTAAAGAAAAAACTGTTTATATAATCGTGCGTGTGGCTTTTTTTCTAATCTTATATAGCAAGCAAGGAACTTTCGTAGACATTTAGGGGTAGGAACATCTGTGACTAGACAACCATGAAGAAAACTTTAAAAACCTATCGCTGCTTTCAGCAAAAATCTTGCAATTGCAAGCTACAGTTACGTTTTGTTGAAAATCGACGTTATGTTGATTCTGATCAAGTCCCACACTGCTCGCTGAGAATCGCTACGGATTTGTGAAGAAGCGTATTAAGGTAGTTCACCCCTAATGGGATTGACGCGACGTCGGAATTATTCGGGCGACGTAGAAAACATTCGGCGGTGGAACGTTCCACCGCCGAATGTTTTCGACGTCGCCCGAATAGGTTCGGATACGTAACGAACGTATAACGACGTCGCACGAATAATTCCGACGTCACGTGAATCTCATTAGGGTTGGTATACCTTAATTAACAGCCTGATCAGGATCCATGTTGGTCTCAAATGCAATGAAGGTTATATTTGAAGATCCCGACTCTATTGTTAACAAAGGTGTGGCATTGTTCTCACGTGTCATCTATATAGTTGTTGTTCCTAGTTACGGAAACAACCGATACTTACTCTCAACAGACGACTTTTATACGCTGTCGTTTGGTGGGGCGATATTGAAAAAAGGCGCGTAGTTTCCAATATACCTCATTTGGGATAATGTGGTTCGCTATATGGTGTCAATGTAGGCTTATTTAGAAATGGAAATAAATCAAGATGCGAAAGGTAGGTCTAAAATTATACTGGAGTATTGGAAAAAAGCCATTGTGGTATTTGTGACAGTTCCAAATCAGCATGTACATAAACAAAGTTAATTCGAGTCTCCTGTGATGAAAATTCGCTCTTTGATATTTGGATGTCACTATGTAAATAGCGACATCCAAATATCAAAGAGTGAATTTTCATCAGAGAAAAATCAGAAGGTGTGGTTCAGAAAGTTCCACCGCCGAATGTTTTCGATATCGCCCGGATAATGCCGACGTCGCGCGAATCTCATTAGGGGTAGACTACCATAAAGCATTTATTTCAGGCCAACATGGACACGTACAGTCTGATCAATACATGCGCTGTTCACGAATAACTTCTTTACTATTTGTAGCAATGTTTGGAGAGCAACATGAATTATGATCAGACTGTGCTTAGTTACATGAAGATGTGGACCCATACTGCTCTCGAAATTTGTAAAGCATTATTTCCTTTCGCAACCTAAAATTCACAAGACACAAACAGTTAACTATTTTAAACATTTCTCCTTTTTTCTACTTGTAATTTTTGCTTACTTCCATGTGCTCGACAGTCCAGCGATTACTTCAGTGCTAAAAGGTGACGGGAATTTTCTCGTATTCCACTTAGAACAAATAACAATATTTTGAATAAAGTGTAGGCCTAAATTATGTTTTCGAACTAGAATTGGACCTTTTTGAATTTAGACCAACATGTCTCAGAAAAGCCTGTTCATAGGCCTATATACAAATTTTAACCAAGATCTTAACTATATATTATCTCATAAATTTTACTTGTATATAAAAGAACATAGAATCCTTTAAGACTGCACAAAGGCAGTGGCTTTCTTTTTATATGGTGATTTCAAATGGTTATACGGGCACCTTTTTACAGAACCTTGCTGATTTTCTTTACAAAAACGTGCTGTTTATGGATATGACTTAATCTGGATTAACTATTACAATAACAAATCGTGAATGGAAAAGTGAGACATGATTTATTCAATATTAAATTACATTGGATAATTTTTCCACTTGATTGGTGTTATGAATATTTAGGTAAGATATTTCTATGTACTTCACCTCTATGTCACCTCGACCAATTTTGAGGTAGTTCATCCCTAATGTCATTCATGCGACGTCGCAATTATTCGAGTGACTTCGCAATAATTTCATCTTCGCGAGCCTTGAGCGTACAATCTACGACTTAACGTCGTTTCTGTATTCACCCTTGGCGTATTTAGACAGATTTTTAGTGTCCTGGAAAGCGTTTTCATTGGTTCTAGCGAGGTATCGCTGGAACCAATCAGATGACCCGATACATCTGTTTGTTATGTGTACACAATGCATGACAACGGGCGGGAAAATGCATTGTATTTGCAACTCAGAAACGCGAAGACGAGCAATATTTCCTAAGAATTTCACTGCAATAGACAAAAATTTTCGATTTTTATTCGACGAACGATTTTACTTGCGAAAATTCGAAAAAAAAACAGCTAACTTTTATCTAGTCAGTATGGCGTAGAACGCTCGTTATCAATAGTGACGTTCGGATATCCTCGGATAATGTCGACCAAAAGTCGAATCATCGACTCGGAAGTGTGTGTATGAAGAAATCTTGAAAAAAAATGGATTTCTTAGCCGGAAGTAGCTACGCTTCATAAAGTAGTTTTCGAGGTCAACCAAATGCACAACCATGGCAACTTGCGGGACTTGCAGGTTGTAATCATTCTAAAAAGAGAGGACACTGGAACTGCAAACATTTGTATTTAAGTATCATTGTCGCGTCAGACGAACGTTTTGAATTGTTGTTCTATTCTATTCTATTCATAGTCTGAAAGTAGTTCTTCGAGATGCATCCAAGGTATGATTCGATAGAGTTGTCCTTGGTGATCCAATTGCAATAGTGAACGACATAACGTCAAATGGCGTTTAGAATGCGACGTTTGATTGGTTACTACTCCCTAACAATCAGCTGGACAACCGCTAGACCGCGTTTCGCGATTTCAAGAAAATCTGACTAAATCCGCCTAGGGTGAATACAAACGTAGTTGGGCTCAACCTTGGCTAGCGAAAGTGTAATAATTTAGGCGGTGGAAGGTTCCACCGCCGAATGTTTATGACATCGCCCGAATAGGTTCGGATATGTAACGAATGTAACGACGTCGCAGGCACGAACAATTCCGACGTCGCGCACGAATCTCATTCGGGTTGGACCATAAGTCATTTCTAATAACGACGATCAGCCGTGACGAGTAGTCGTCATTTCACAAGAGAAATCATTGGTCATTCGTCATTGGTGCTGAAAATGATTATAGGCTATTACCCATTCCCACCAACAAAATTTCTAAACTGGTCTAAATTCAAAGGTGATGCAGATAAAGAAATAAATGTATTACCTACCTGGGGATGGAGAGTGACCAGTATGTTATAGCATGAAAACCATTATTGGACAATGCCTCTACGAAACAAAGATAGGCTATTCATGGAATAAAAATATGGAAATACAAAATACAGTCGACACTCTTGTGTCGAAATCGGAGGGGCCGTCAAAATACTTCGACACATCCGGAGTTCGACTCAAACGATTTTGTTCGGCTTCGATAAAGTTGATATCTGACTGTTTTTTAAACTAATCAAGTACGATTATTATTGTTTCCTACTATATTCCAAAAGCTATAGGTTCGAAATTATTATGTTTGAAAAAATTATGTCCATTGAGGAGGACGGGACCAGACTTGAACTTCGACTTAAGCGAAAATTCGACTTATCCGATGTCGACATAACGAGTGTCGACTGTAGATGTTGACGAGCACGAAAAATGAGACCCAAAGTCACGGAAAGCATTTGTGACCCGTCACGCTAAAAGGGACCTTATCCGAACTACAAAAATCCAAATTTTTACAAACTTGTCAGACTCACCACAGGTCAACCAGATACTGTATGTGAAAAATGAACATTTAGTTAGAAAGGGAAAACATTCCAGATTTAGAAAATCACATAGGCCTACAAGTGAAAAGTGTCGGCCCTAGTCTGGCTGCGCGGACTGCGCAGACAGCCTAGGGTCGATATTTTTCACACTTCGTATAAGGTCCCTTTTAGCCTGACGAGTCACATTTTTATTCAACATTTTTAAACATTCTTCTCTCTCA
This sequence comes from Fragum sueziense, assembly GCA_963680895.1. Classification (NCBI taxonomy): domain Eukaryota; kingdom Metazoa; phylum Mollusca; class Bivalvia; order Cardiida; family Cardiidae; genus Fragum; species Fragum sueziense. The sequence continues at coordinate 3,399 of CAVMGG010000974.1, read as the reverse complement.
AGGACGTTAAAAAATGCTTGTTTGGAAAAATATGGTAGACTCCTCACTGTTGTATATGCCTAGATTCTATGAAATGAGCGGGAAATCGCGACGTTATGTACTTTTGTGACGTCATTTGAATGCGACAAGCACTTTGCGTAACGTTACAATATGGACATGAACTTCTCCAATAAGGTAATTTTTTAATGAATTTTGTTGGAAATATGCATATGTTTGAGCCATTAGATTTTCACAGAGAATGGAATTAAGAACAAAGGCTTCAGGTGTTTTACTTTGTTTTGTTGGGTTTTTTTTTTTTTTGTAAAAGACGGTAACTTTGCCGCCATTTTGATTTCCATGTTCCCATATGCTAGTATTTGGAACACCACGGTCGAATCATACCTTGGATGCAAGTCGTAGAACTACTTTCAGACTATGAATTGAATAGAATAGAACAACAATTCAAAACTTTCGTCTGTGACTAATGTCAACAATGAAGCGACAATGATACTGAAATACATTGTTTGCAGTTCCAGTGTCCTCTCTTTTTATAATGATTACAACTGCAAGTCCCGCAAGTTGCCATGGTTGTGCATTTGGATGACATCGAAAACAACTTAATGAAGCGTAGCTACTTCCGGCTAGGAAATGCGATTTTTTATCATTTCTTCATACACACACTTCCGAGTCGATGATTCGATCTTTGATGGAATTATCCGAGGTGTTCCAAATGATATGCTAGGAGATTCATGAAGAGAATTCTCCTCGCCACGTTGCTGGCAGGAAGGTTGGAGTTTCATGATTAAACTGAAAGAAATAGAATGAACTTTATCGACATTTTGGGATGGTAGTCCACAATACATGTATTAGTTTGTAGGCCTACGTAAACTACAGTAGGCATAGTAGTGGGCCTAGGCTAAGCTTAAGAAATAAAAAAATTGTTTATGAAATTGGACTGCAAATAAATATGCGACAGTAAGAAACCTGGTTATGAATTTAAAAAAAGAAATACGAAATAGTGAAAAAAGAAGTAAAATAATACCGGTATATAATTAAATGATTTCATTCGAGATAGGCCTACCTTGGCTTAAGCCAGAAAACGTGCGCGTATTCCGAAAAAAAATCGGAGAAATTCACTATAAAGAACGCATTCACCTTTTTTTGGTATGGTTTTGAATATTTTTGCAGACTGACAAGGTTTTAAGTTATGGACAACAATAAAAATCAAACCGAATTCAAAGGCAATGTAAACGACAAGAATGCATGACAGGATGGTATATTCTATTGAATGCTCAGCATGGCAAGAGGAGAAAACTCTGATTGTCACCATTGTTTTTCATAATCATTTGTTGGAGGCGTCGAGACCAGTACATGTAGTATTTGTCTTAAAAAATACAGTTTTGCATGTATTTCCAGAATATTAATTTACCTGGATAATATCAGGAGATGAAGGGTTGTTTCCACAAATCATTGCCCCGAGTTTGTATCGGATTTTGATTGTTTATAATATAGCAGGGAAAGGACAGTTAGGGAATATTATATTAATCCTATATTGGTATTTAATTCCTTAAGCAGTAGTGAGGCTACTTTCAACGTAGGGTCATCACAAAACGGGACTTATTGGGGCTAGTGTAGCATGCAGAGGCCCAGGAAAAGAAACAAACCCCTTTCGATACAACGTCGATGGGCGTTTACTTCTCCTTGACCCATTGTCAGACAACAAAATCTTAGACTTTCCAAATTCAAAGATGACGCAGGGGACAATCTGAAGAGCATATTTTACATATTTTGGTCTTTTGTGGTGGAAAACATTGTGGGAAACGAAGAAATTGCTTGTCACAAGCAATTTCTTCATTTTCAACAATGTTTTCAAAGGCCATTATCTTGTAGGTAGTCAAAAAGAGCCATTGAGTTGCAATGGGTTAATATGTTAGGCCACATAATAACAACAACCACCGTTTGACAATACGTTGATGATCTCTTTTTATATATTTTAAAACTACAACGTTGCATGAGCGAAAAAAGGAAATATTTATCTGGGTCTATATTATCAGAATGTCTGTCGGATAATTTTAGTGAGAGCAATATAAATGTAGTTTGTCTAACTCGTTCCAAAATTATCCATGGGTAAAGCAATGCCTGGGAAATTCTGATAGTCAAAAAAGAAAATTTTGTGCTGCTAGCCAACGTTTTCCCTTAATATTTGTATTCAATAGTTAAAGATTTTTTTCCATGTTTGGCAATATATGGGCCTACATTGAACCTTTTGCAGCTCCTTTCAATTTCGTCGAGTCTATAAATTTGCTGTTTGGGAAAGGGTTACTCATAGAAATCGGTCAAATGATTTTAATATAAAGTATCTACATTGTAACGACATCAAAAACTAAAACATTCAAACAGTCATATTTTTGTGTGTCGCGCGCGACTAATAATTCCAATAATGAAAACGGACTGGGTTGAATGGACTTTTCGATTTTGTTGTTAATCTGGATGGTCATTTTGTTGTATATGATTTATGGAAATTAATATTTGATAATTGTGTTATGGATCACACAGGTATTCTTCTTCTTCTTCTTCTTCTTCTTCTTCTTCTTCTTCTTCTTCTTCTTCTTCTTCTTCTTCTTCTTCTTCTTCTTCTTCTTCTTCTTCTTCTTCTTCTTCTTCTTCTTCTTCTTCTTCTTCTTCTTCTTCTTCTTCTTCTTCTTCTTCTTCTTCTTCTTCTTCTTCTTCTTCTTCTTCTTCTTCTTCTTCTTCTTCTTCTTCTTCTTCTTCTTCTTCTTCTTCTTCTTCTTCTTCTTCTTCTTCTTCTTCTTCTTCTTCTTCTTCTTCTTCTTCTTCTTCTTTGATATTAGGGGCCGTATTCACCAACATTTTAAATTGATTTTCTAAATCCAAATTATATTACAAGCTATCCGATTGGCCGAGACATATGTCTCGGCCAATCAAATGGGTTTTTGTGTAATTCTATAGGTAAATTTAGATCTGGATTGGTTGGTAAATATAACACCGGAAAAACTAATTTGTCTAAAATGGCTCCAAGAAACTAAGAATGGGTAGTTCTATTCCAAGCTCATACAATCTTTCGATCCAAGGGTCTTCAGACTGAGTTCCAATCACAGTATTACCTTAGCGGTTGAGTGTGACGTAAAACTCGATAGCAATGAATTTTTATGCTAGAAATAGATTTGGTTTACGGTTTTAATTTGATAAACCGTCGGTGTTGTTACAAAAATCTCGTAACTACGGCTTGAATCAAGCCGTAGTCACGAGATTTTATTACAACACCCACGAAATACTATTTGTTTGTCCGAAATTACGTTACGACTATCTGGATAAAATCGTTTCCTATTAATCAGTCCAGCAGCTAGATATCCGATAAGTCTAGATGAGACTATGAAGGGTTTATGTTTAGGATTAAGC
>CAVMGG010000972.1:0-10136 GCA_963680895.1 Fragum sueziense | reverse complement strand
GGAAGTCTTCCACAATTATCACACAGATGTGACACCAGACAAGCAAGCTGGACATGGGAGTCAATAGTAGCTGTTATATAGAAACTGTCCATCTCCGCCAGCCTGCCGACATCATTGACGTTATCATAATCACGAGGAAGTCTTCCACAATTATCACACAGATGTGACACCAGACAAGCGAGCTGGACATGTGAGTCAGTAGTGGCTGTTAGATAGAAACTGTCCATCTCCGCCAGTCTGCCTGCATCATTGACGTTATCATAATCACGAGGAAGTCTTCCACAATTATCACACAGATGTGACACCAGACAAGCGAGCTGGACATGGGAGTCAGTAGCAGCTGTTAGATAGAAACTGTCCATCTCCACCAGCCTGCCGCATCATTGACGTTATCATAATCACGAGGATGTCTTCCCCAATTATCACACAGATGTGACACCAGACAAGCGAGCTGGACATGGGAGTCAGTAGTAGCTGTTAGATAGAAACTGTCCATCTCCGCCAGCCTGCCTGCATCATTGACGTTATTATAATCACGAGGAAGTCTTCCCCAATTATCACACAGATGTGACACCAGACAAGCGAGCTGGACATGGGAGTCAGTAGTAGCTGTTAGATAGAAACTGTCCATCTCCACCAGCCTGCCGACATCATTGACGTTATCATAATCACGAGGAAGTCTTCCACAATTATCACACAGATGTGACACCAGACAAGCAAGCTGGACATGGGAGTCAGTAGTAGCTGTTAGATAGAAACTGTCCATCTCCACCAGCCTGCCTGCATCATTAACGTTATCATAATCACGAGAAAGTCTTCCACAATTATCGCACATATGTGACACCAGACAAGCGAGCTGGACATGGGAGTCAGTAGCAGCTGTTAGATAGAAACTGTCCATCTCTGCCAGTCTGCCTGCATCATTGACGTTATCATAATCACGAGGAAGTCTTTCCCAATTATCATAAAGATGTGACACCAGACAAGCGAGCTGGACATGGGAGTCAGTAGCAGCTGTTATATAGAAACTGTCCATCTCCACCAGCCTGCCTGCATCATTGACGTTATCATAATCACGAGGAAGTCTTCCACAATTATCACACAGACGTGACACCAGACAAGCAAGCTTGACATGGGAGTCAGTAGTAGCTGTTATATAGAAACTGTCCATCTCCACCAGCCTGCCGGCATCATTGACGTTATCATAATCACGATGAAGTCTCCCACAATTATCACACAGATGTGACACCAGACAAGCGAGCTGGACATGGGAGTCAGTAGTAGCTGTTAGATAGAAACTGTCCATCTCCACCAGTCTGCCGACATCATTGACGTTATCATAATCACGAGGAAGTCTTCCCCAATTATCACACAGATGTGACACCAGACAAGCGAGCTGGACATGGGAGTCAGTAGTAGCTGTTAGATAGAAACTGTCCATCTCCGCCAGCCTGCCGACATCATTGACGTTATCATAATCACGAGGATGTCTTCCCCAATTATCACACAGATGTGACACCAGACAAGCGAGCTGGACATTGGAGTCAGTAGTAGCTGTTAGATAGAAACTGTCCATCTCCGCCAGCCTGCCGACATCATTGACGTTATCATTATCACGAGGAAGTCTTCCACAATTATCACACAGATGTGACACCAGACAAGCGAGCTGGACATGGGAGTCAGTAGTAGCTGTTAGATAGAAACTGTCCATCTCCGCCAGCCTGCCGACATCATTGACGTTATCATAATCACGAAGAAATCTTCCACAATTATCACACAAATGTGACACCAGACAAGCGAGCTGGACATGGGAGTCAGTAGTGGCTGTTATATAGAAACTGTCCATCCCCGCCAGCCTGCCGACATCATTGACGTTATCATAATAACGAGGAAGTATTCCCCAATTATCACACAGATGTGACACCAGACAAGCGAGCTGGACATTGGAGTCAGTAGTAGCTGTTAGATAGAAACTGTCCATCTCCGCCAGCCTGCCGGCATCATTGACGTTATCATAATCAGGAGGAAGTCTTCCCCAATTATCACACAGATGTGACACCAGACAAGCGAGCTGGACATGGGAGTCAGTAGTAGCTGTTAGATAGAAACTGTCCATCTCCACCAGCCTGCCGGCATCATTGACGTTATCATAATCAGGAGGAAGTCTTCCCCAATTATCACACAGATGTGACACCAGACAAGCGAGCTGGACATGGGAGTCAGTAGTAGCTGTTAGATAGAAACTGTCCATCTCCGCCAGCCTGCCGGCATCATTGACGTTATCATAATCAGGAGGAAGTCTTCCCCAATTATCACACAGATGTGACACCAGACAAGCAAGCTGGACATGAGGGTCAGTAGTAGCTGTCAAGTCGATAGTAAAGTAAAAAAAATGATGTTTAACCCTTTCCAAAACGACACAGTTCTAGGATGGTCCAATTTGAAAAATGCTGCAAGAGACAAAATTTGATGTTGATTTATGTAGAATTTAGCACAGGAAACATTGAAGCAAAGGGGGAAAATGCTGGTTATTATTATTTTCTTCTTTTGCCTTAATGTTCTCCAAAGCCTTTTCTGTTATGTACAAAATCGGGTCTTATTTGGGAAAGGGTAAAGTAATAGTAAAGAATGCCAAAACAATGGCTTCCAAAACCCTTTCCTAAACAGGTCCTGGTTTTGGTATGCCTAGAAATGGCTTGGTAAAAATATTGAAACAAAAGGAGAAAACGCTGATGATCAGCAAATTCTCCTTTTCAATTAATGTTTTCTGTGTTATATTATCCACATTTTACCCAAAGAAATATCCGTTTTTTCGTCTGCAGCAGAGTTCAAATTTAAAGTTAAAGTTTCGCTAATTTGGAAGGGTTAAGATTATTCTCTCTGAATTAACGTAGCTGCCCCTGCAGGCTGAGACTTGAAGCTTTCGGTCACCTACTATATATTGGTACATTGTTATATGAACTCTTTCACTGCCATAGGCGACTTTTGTCGCTTTACCATTCCCTGCCATAGGCGACTTCAGTCGACAAATTTATGGGGGCGAAATATGTGAATATTTTTTACAGCTAAGTGGTTTTCACACATTCTTTTTCTTATAGCACCGTTTTAGTAATCAAAGTACTAGCGTTTGACAGGTGAAACAGTAGAATTTGTGTTACAATCGGTAAGCTTTTTGAATTTTTATGGGGAATTTTCCAAGACAAAAGACAACAATATGGCTGCCATTAGATCATACACTTGCTATTTATGCCTACAAGCTGTAAATATCACTATGAAAGACACCAAAAATGCTAGAAAAGGCTTCGGGATAGTTTGAAATTATGTTTAGCTGACAATTCAACAATCTGTTCCATCAAATTATCATACTTTCAACGAAAACATTTAGTCGAGGTTTGTTCACCCAATATTTTCCATTGTTCTACTAGATTGTAACAATTTGTGAGTTAGATAAAATAGAAAAAAAATATTGTCATTTCATGAATAACTTTGAAATTTTAGTAACATAAAGATGCTTCATGTGTCTGTATGTCCTAAAAATTTGAAAGGAACCCATCAAATGAGTCAAAAGTTAAGCATGATTTTGTGTACAGGGTATCGATTCTTTGAAATTTCTTCGAATTAATTCAGCGGTGAGAGACGCGTAAACGGTCAATACTTGGCAGTGAAAGGGTGAATAGAATGTGAATACTGTTCCGCTATAAAAACAAATATTTTTTTTTTATTTTGAAAAGAATGAGCATTTCCATTAAAAGTTGACAAACGTATTCCCAATAATGTAACAAAAACAACAGAATTATAAGTGAACAGGTGTCATATTCACCAACCAGTCTAATTTCCAAGTATATCATTAAAATCAAACAACAATCCATACGATTGGCCGAGACATAATGCCTCGTCCAATCATATGTCTCGTATTGTTATTTGTACATGTATCTAAACAGACAATTAAGCAATGTTGGTGAATATAGCCCCAGACAGACATTTTGAAAAATAAATCAATATTTTCATACAATTGATGACCTAACTAAGATCTATCAAACGATTTTTTGTCAGAAACTGATACATTTTGGGGGATTTTGAAAATTAGCATGGTATGAAATATGAAAGAAAAGGATAATCTCTGATTTTAAGTTTTCCTGTTTTATTAGTTACAAGGGTACTTTAAAAGACGTCATTATGTTAGCACTTTCCCCAAGCAACAGATTTGTAGACCAGACAAACCTGAAACAATCTATGTTACACATACCAATTGTTTAAAATTCATTTGCTATAACATGAAAGGCATTAGGAGAAAGGAAATTATGTTGATTTCGTCTTTACTCTCAATGCTTTACGACACTTGGTTGATTAAGGATGACAAACCCAGGACCTTTCTTACTTTTTAAAACCATGTTCAAATAGAGACTTGATTTTCGCAGTCTTAAGAAAGACAGTCACATAAACATTGAGAGAAAAGAAGAATATCCTGATGATCAGCATTTTCTCCTTTTCTCTTAAACTTTTCTGTGCTACACAGAAAATGGCAAATATAAGACCCAGTCTAATTCTTAAATATTACAGATGACAATTTCGAATGAATGAAATTTAGTTTTTTTTTGGTAGAAAACACTGTGAGAAATGAATAAATAGCTTGTCACATGTAATTTCCTCGTTTTCAACAATGTTATCCAAAGTCTTTATCGTTTTGGGAGTAAATATGTTGGAAGGAGGTTAAAGCTTTTGTTCCTTAGTGGGTTATGACTATCAAATCGTTATGTTGAAAAATATCGTAAGTACACCTTGAATACGTTGAAGGTCGACTTTCATCGAAAAACTGGTAACTGCAGCTTGATTTAAGGTATCCAACCCCTCATTAGCAGCAAAGACCCAGATACGAAATTTGAAAAGTGCAAGCAATTCCTAAACTTTGTTACATTTCCGTTCCAAATACAAACATAAGCATTTTGAACGGTTTAGAAATTTGAATTGATTATTAAAATATTTGACAAACATGTTAAAAATTACCTCCCTTGCATATGAATATAGAGTTAAATAATATTTGTAAAATTAATGATTTTCTTCTTGAAGCATAATCTTTAAATCCGGCACGGTGAATCATCTCATGTGAAGTAAATTTAGAAGTGTATGTAATTTGGTACAGTTCGTATGGCTAGAAAGTGGTGATTTTGTAAGGTCTATAGTTTGGTTATTCGACGTATTCTTGTACAAATAAAGACTTATCATTCAAGCTCGTCCAATTGGAACCATGGTTTTCTGAATCATTTGAATACTTTTTATATATCCAAAAAATAAAATGCTACAGAAGATCAATATCGTGTATGTGTCCCGCACGCCCTATAGGCTATTCGTTCGAAGTTTAAAAGCCCGCCATTTAACCTGATATTCAAATGAAACGTCATGATATTGCTTAGCCATGTTAGAATGTTTCAATAAAATCGGTGCGTTAAAATACCAAATAAGTATCCTTGAATTCTCACTAGCATTTTGCAAAACGAAAGAATCGGATAAAAGCCCACTATGTGCCATTCTTAATTTCTGCTAAGGGCTAGGAAAATAGTCGATTAATGTAACAGCAATAATAAAATCAACCAAAAAAGAACCGACTGTTAATAGGAGTGTCGTCTACCGTTAGTGTAAGCGTTCTGACATCGACCTTTACCAACTGAGAACAAATTAATTCAAAGAATGCATTCTAGGAATTGCTGAAAGAGTTGTTTATAGATGCATTTATGAAGTGGGTCGAATGCAACGAACGTTGCATTAAATACAGAGAGCGATATTTTGAGGAGGGTAGAGTTAGACATCAATGACGTCGACTGTTGCGCGGCGCTGAGCATCGATGCGCTATGCAAAAATGTGATTTATCTTTGTAATATTTCACGAAACTTTATATAATATCCAAATTTGTGTTTGTAATAAGCGAATGTTAGTCTATCGGCATGTAAAATTGCATAACGATACGTTCATGAAATCACAAAAAACAATTTTTGTGACATTACTTTTTGATCATCCCTCGTACATACAGTAAAAACAAAACAAAAAAATAGACTTCCCGCGATATTATGACAAAACTTCAACCCTATCCCAAACGAGAGCGGGTTTTACAATCGCTTTTGAAAGAAGCTTTGGAAAAAAGGCAAAGGAATGAAATGCTGATAGCATACCTTCTATGCCCTATTGAACACAAGTCTAATCATTATCAACATACATATGGTCGATTGATACAGCTTTTGAAATGGCCCACCCTGAAATTTTGTCGAAAGTGTTATGGGTGGTAGCATCGTACGTAAATCTATAGATCAATTTACACCTTATAAATATCTTTAGTTATGTTCTGTTCTTGTCAAGTTACATGTGAAGATGAGGTTAAAATGAGAACATTATGGATTCTGGTCAGACTGGGTAAATGCGGTGTTATAGTCCACTTACGATATGACACAACTTTAGGCTGGTAATATTGTACGTATATCTATATATAACAGCCTACATCTTATAAATATGTTAAGTTTCTCTCTGTTCTAGTCACTACCGGGTATGATGAACTTAAAACGAGTACAAAGGGATTCTTGTCAGACTGGGTAAATGCGAGTCACGATATTATGACAACACATCTTTATACATTTTATCTATGTAAACACAGGGAAATATTCTTAATTTTCAAAACAATCTTGAATATGTTGGTTCGAATCTTGCAGATGTGAGACACCCTAACTCTAACTATCCACTGCATAATGTGCTAAATCACAGCGTTTTTGTTTGGTCTTATTCTTAGGCATCTTCTGTAACATTCAAACCTGTCCCCGTCTTACTCGACCTATCCACCGCATAATGTGCCATCTCACAGCGTTGTTATTTGGTCTTATTCTGAGAGATCTTCTGTAACATTCAAATGCGTCCTCCAGCAAACCTTCATACTCCATACACTGTCCCAACACATTGTAGGCTGTTTCTCTGTGAGTTAGATACTCATTGTTACGAACACAGTCACTCAGTTTGTTAAGTGCCATGTACTGTTGGTTATGCTGTCCAATATGTCTGTTTGTCATGTATTGTAGATAGAAGAGATAGGGGAGTGCATCCATCACAACGAGATCCATCCAGTCATCATTGTACTTAACCCTGTTGCTTCTCTCTTCCTGTGTCGATCTAAACATCTCATACTGTAATTCTCGAGGACAACATTGACTCTCGGCCATAGAGAACATCACACACAGAGCTAGTCTGTCGGTTGTCGCATACTTCTGGCTAGCTTCTTGCTCTAGGAATCTAGGAGGATATTTGGCACCATGACAGCCACATTTAATCATCACACTGTCAGTCATTCTCTTTTCCACGTCCTGTAGAACCGACAATGTCCTCTCTAACTGTTCTGTACGATACAGATATGACGCAAACTTGAGTCGTGATGACGTCACATCGGAGTGTAGACTGAGATCAAACAGTTTCAATGTTGACGGTTTGATTTGAGCGTTCTGATTTAGTGACTTCGACGCATCGATAGTTGCCAAGAACGAACGCAAAAATGGTAGACATATACTTGCCGTTTTCCTCTGTAATTGACCTTTTTTAGCAAACTTTACTATATTAGCAAATAACTCTCCTTTCGTATCTTCATTGAAATAGATCCTAATGTCTTTTTGCAAATAACTGACAAACTCTAGAAACATGTCAAGAATTTTCTCACACTGATTTATTTTTAACATATTCATCTCTGCCTGTGGGACTACATAGTTGATATCACTTACGTATGTTGCCACTCTCTGACTCATGTTATCAAAGCGTATATAGAGGAGAAATCTTCCTCGAGATTTCAACAAACTCCTAAGAATGGACGCCACATTCTTCTTGTTTCTTCTATCAACTTTTCCTAGAAAAAGGTTTGCTGACTCATTGAAGTAGTTTGGACAGTTTTCATCCAGAACTGCGGCTAGCATGTACAGAAGGACAAGATGAACACATTGGAGTAGATTGTGTTCTTTCCAGATCTCTTTCCTTGTATTCTCTATAGCGTGAAACATCAGGGTTTTACACATATAACTAGATATGGTATCAGGTAGGTGGGGTTGTATAAATGTTTTGACGATCATCTTAAGGAGAACATAACATCTGATTTGTGTTATGTTCAAACTGAACATCAAACATCGTTCAGCAAGAGATGTTGAAATTCTCCATGTTTCGTTTCTGTCATCTAAGCGATGTGATGCCCTCACAACAAAACAGCCAGTTGACTTCATGTGTTGTATCATCTCAGGTGTAGGCCAGTCTCTTCTTTTATTAGTTGGTGTCCATTGTTTGTAGTATAGAGGCCAAGTGTCACATCGTAATGCAAATACATTGTCTATTTCTATATTGCCATTTGTAGCTGTTGCAGCAGGACCATGACGATCAGATCCAGGTATTTTTTTCTCTGAATCATGATCCTTTAATATAACGTGTCCATCACTATCAGTACAATACCGTCCACCACCAGGACAATCATCTCTACTCACTGGTTCTGGAACATTATTGTACAGACATTGTAGTTTACAGTATCCAGGATATAATCTTTCATCACGAAGCATCAGAAAATTTCTCCTACCATATTCCCAGTCTTTCCAGTCTTGTATTGCGATTAATTGTTCACATGAAACAAGAATATCTATATCTGAGTTTAGGTCAAATGTTGTTGTCCCTTCTGTTTGACTACCAAATATATTGTCGTCAACCGGCATGTTACGTACTACGCTGTAACATGTGCTTAAATTTTCTGCCGCCAGATATGTCCTTCTTCGTTTTATCACATTTTCCTCGTTAACGCCCACATCGTTCATCACACGAGATAATATCAAGGATATATTCGTGTGGTAATCTGGACAGTCAGCCATCTTGTCTAAAACATAAACATATATAACGTGTTATATTATATTAGATTTTCTTCGCTTTATCACACATTCCTTGTTAACGCCCACATCGTTCATCACACGGGATAACATCAGGGTATATTCGTGTAGTAATCTGAACAGTCAGCCATCTTGTCTGAAACATGAACATATAACTGGTTATATTATATAAGATTTTCTTCGTTTTACCACACATTTCTTGTTAACGCCCACATCGTTCATCACACGGGATAATATCAGGGATATATTCGTGTAGTAATCTGGACAGTCAGACATCCATTTTACCCGCAGAGTGATCATTCGTTGCTCTTCACATATTATCTCTGCAATGGGCTATCTCGGCTTGGGTCCAAGAATCGTGGTCTATCGAAGGATAAAGTCTTTAATTACAGTGTAACTATTTCATTTCCTGTATCATAAATTTTAGAGAAAGGAAATATTATGTTTGCATCAGAAGTGCTCTTCAATTAAGTAAAGATCAAACGTAAATTGGACTATTTTATTCAAACCTCCTATTAGTCCTATCGTTATTGTTCATATCCTTCCGCAGCCCTATACATAGTTCAAATGAAAGAGCCTCAGTCCTCTGTGAAAGAGAGTGTCAGACACCTTGTCTGGAAAACAAACGGATAAAACCGGTTTTATTATATATATTATAATATATTAATAATGTTAACAACTGCGCCGTGGATCAAGATCAGCCTCTGCATATGCTATTCTCAAATAACTACTTTATTATCTGATACAACTCTTGGAGTACGGCATAGATTAAGCGTTCATCACACGGGGTAATATATTGTGTATAAATCTGGACAATCAGCCATATTGTCTGAAACAAAAATATACATGTACATAATCAATGTTACCATTGAACACAATAAATATTCTTACGCCCCATAACATTGAGGCAAAAGAGGAAAATGCTTATAACAGGCAGGCTCGAGGGAAAGGGGGACAAGCGTCATGAAAGTTTGCAAACAAAAATGCCTAAACTTCCTTATTTTACATTGAAATTTTAGGCAAAATGAAATTTAATTCTTTCCGATATTCAGACATTTCCCCAGATGGAGGCCTGACCCCCCCCCCCCCCCCCTAATCCGAGTCTTCTCTGATGTAAATACGCTCTTTGATATTTTGATATTTCGCTATTTACATAGCGAAAAATCAAAATATCAAAGAGCGTATTTACATCAGAGAAGACTCGGATTACCCCCCCCCCCCCTTATAAAAATGCTTCCTACGGAACTGATTCACCAA
>CAVMGG010000971.1:0-57395 GCA_963680895.1 Fragum sueziense | reverse complement strand
AGACTGAAAACGAACTTATAGTCAATAACATTGTGAAAATCAAACTCATCCAAGATTTCATCATGCCCAACATTGTGTCCAAGATTTGTCTTGTTTGATAAATAATTGTAGATTCTGGAGTATAAACAAGGTCGAAAACAGCCAAAAACAGCAATTTTGTCAATTCAAGGGCTTATAACTCTCGACTTTCTAGTCAGATCAGGCTGAAAATCAAACTCATCCCAGATCTTATGATATCCAACATTGTGTCCAAGATTTGTCTTGATTGGTCAATAATTGTAGATTCTAGAGTGTAAACAAGGTCTAAAGCAGCCGAAAACGGCAATTTGATCAAATTCAAGGGCACATAACTCTCCACTTTTTGATCAGATCGGACTGAAAATCAAACTTATCCAAGATCTTATGGTCTCAAACATTGTGTTCAAGTTTTGTCATAATTGATAAATAATAGTAGATTATAGAGTGTAAACAATGTCAAAAACAGCCAAAATCGACAATTTTATCAAATTCAAGGGCATATAACTCTCATCTTTCTGGTCAGATCAGACTCAAAATCAAACTCATCTGATATCTTATGGTCTCCAACCTTGTGTCCAAGATTTGTCTTGATTGGTCGAAAATTGTAGATTCTAGAGTGTAAATAAGGTCGAAAACAGTCAAAAAACAGCAATTTTGTCAAATTCAAGGGCAAGTAACTCTCGACTTTCTTATCAGATCAGACTGAAAATCATACTCATCCAAGATCTCATGGTCCCAAACATTGTGTCAAAGTTTTGTCTTGATTGATGAATAATTGTAGATTCTAGAGTGTAAACAAGGTCAAAAACAGCCGAAAATGGCAATTTTGTCAAATTCAAGGGCACATAACTCTCGTCTTTCTGGTCAGATCAGACTGAAAATTGAACTCATCCAAGATCTTATGGTCTGCAATCTTATGTCTAAGATTTGTCTTGATTGATCAATAATTGTAGATGCTAGAGTGTAAACAATGTCAAAACTAAGTATTTTTCGCATTCAAGGGCAGATAACTCCCGACTTTCTAGTTCGATCTGACCCATAATCAAACTCATCCGAGATCTTATGGCCATACATGTTTTGACCAAGTTTGGTCAAGATTGGCTTATATTTGTAGATGCTAGAGTGTAAACACGAAATTGTGGACGGACAGACAGACGGACAGACGGACGACGGACAAAAAGCGACCACAATAGCTCACCTTGAGCACTTCGTGCTCAGGTGAGCTAAAAAGGCGAGAAATTAATTTGACTAAAACACATTAAACTTTGGTTTTTCTTTTCATTTAAAAGTAGGCGTAATAATTACAGACATTGTTTGTATTTTAGGGGACTCTGGAAAAACATTTTAGGTTGGGGCCAAGCTACCCAGGCCTGGGTAGCTTGGCCCCCGCCCCTATTCTACACCAAAAAAGGCGAAAATTATCTTGACTAAAACACATTAAACTTTGGTTTTTCTTTTCATTTAACAGTAGGCGTAACATTTACAGACATTGTTTTGTAATTTGAGGGACTCTGGAAAAAGATTTTAGGTGGGGGCCAAGCTACCCAGGCCTGGGTAGCTTAGAACCCGCCCCTATTCTACTCCAAAAAGGCGAAAAATTAATTTGACCAAAACACATTAAACTTTGGTTTTTCTTTTCATTTAACAGTAGGCGTAACATTTACAGACATTGTTTTGTAATTTGAGGGACTCTGGAAAAAGATTTTAGGTGGGGGCCAAGCTACCCAGGCCTGGGTAGCTTGGCCCCCGCCCCTATTCTACACCAAAAAAGGCGAAAAATTAATTTGACTAAAACACATTAAACTTTGGTTTTTCTTTTCATTTAACAGTAGGCGTAACATTTACAGACATTGTTTTGTAATTTGAGGGACTCTGGAAAAAGATTTTAGGTGGGGGCCAAGCTACCCAGGCCTGGGTAGCTTGGCCCCCGCCCCTATTCTACACCAAAAAAGGCGAAAAATTAATTTGACCAAAACACATTAAACTTCGGTTTTTCTTTTCATTTAACAGTAGGCGTAATAATTACAGACATTGTTTTGTATTTTAGGGGACTCTGGAAAAAGATTTTAGGTGGGGGCCAAGCTACCCAGGGTGGGGGCTAAGATACCCCGGGGTAGCTTGGCCCCCGGGGGCCAAGCTGCCCGCGGGTAGCTTAGCCCCCGGGGGCCAAGCTGCCCAGGGGCCAAGATAAACTGATACACCGGCATGAGCCGATCCGGCCCAAATCACTCCGCAAGCATAACAACGGTAGTCTGGTCACGACAACGGAAGCAGACCAAACAACTATTTAAATCTACGCCAAAAAAATATTTGAAACAAACAGCGTTCAAAAAGTCAATTGTATCCTCATAAATGTGAAAAAATTTTACCAGATAAAATAATTGATGTGATTTGCCGATTATTGAGAGTATATTTCACTTGAATAATAACGTTAGCGAAAGGATTGATTTGTTTTGATGACGCCATTCACGCGCGTCTACTTTCATGTTCAATATGGCGGTCACTGTATTACGCTCGAGATCATGTTGCAAACACGTTCCAAAACGGCAAAAGGTTGCAAACAGTCTCGAGGGTCGGGATTGGATAATACCTGTTACTGTAGAATAGAGGAACAGGAATTTTGCAGTTTTGTAAACGAAAGGAAAGTATCCGCGGCCCTGATTAAGTAAGACGTTTTTTTTTTACTTTTAAAAATGCAAACTGTCGCTACTTGTTCATCTGACATTTTGCCATCGAGACAGCTCCAAAGAGTATCCACAACATAGAGTTTGAATTTCAATCCACTTTTCCTCAGGTGAAACATTAACAATTTAAATAAGAATCATTTATCTGTTCACCAAGAAAGATGTCTATGGCATCTCTAGTAGAAACTTTGGAAAATATTTAAAGGAAAAAATTTATTGCCGATAGTCAGCAATTTCTCTTTTACACCAAATCTCCAACATTATGGCTACATACACATTTTCTTCTAATTTTTATTCAAATTGGATAAATTAGACAAGTATAATTTGGTAGCAAACTCGTTTTGGAAAAGGTTTTGACCCTTTCCCAAACAAGACCTGATTTTGACATCCCTAATAAAAACTGCTTGGTAATCAGCATTTTCTCCTTTTGCCTCAATATTTTCTGAGCTATATTGTATATAATTTTTCTGTTCATTTACATTGAATTTGCTGACCCCAGTAGCTTTGAAGTTTGATCAGTTCAAAATTTAAGTTTTTCAAATCAACCCCCCTCACTGATGTACATTGGAACAAAAAGATCTTGAAATCAATCAAGTCAATGCAAATGAAAGCCCTCACCTCATAAGCAGCTCCCAAATTCTGGAATCTTTCCTCAGCGTCAGGATCATTTTTGTTCTTATCAGGGTGCATCTCTTTAGCTAGTTTACGGTAGGCCTTCTTAATCTCATTGGTATTGGCACTTTTTGACACACCTAGAATCTTATAGAAGTCTCTCCTGGAAAGAAAGTGAATTTATTTAAAGCCTAGTCTTTTGCAAAGTAAGAAAAATTATGAGTGATGCTGGTTACAAGCAATTTCTTCATTTTCCAATTTCAACTAGCATACTGGGTCGTTTTTGTTCTAATCAGGGTGCATCTCTTTAGCTAGTTTACGGTAGGCTTTCTTGATCTCATTTGTATTGGCACTCTTTGACACACCTAGAATCTTATAGAAGTCTCTCCTGAAATCGGAAAATGAATGAATTTTAACCCTTCTCATGCTGTTCGCGACATATTCCTGTTGTGACCATTATAGCTTTTGCAGTCAATGTAATGCAAACATGCAATCTGATCTTAGCCTACACTGCCTGATCTAAACTCAATCACTGCAGCAAAGATAAACTCGTGAAAATGTCTCTTAACCCAGTGATTTTTTTTACCTGCGCATCCTGCAACTTTTACTCATAATTTGGTTTCTGGGATGCAAAGTTTTAATTCTAGCGAGTCCCAGGATGCAACAATTTTTACAGATTTCCTATTAAAAACAGTGTATTGTACTCACTAAGCTAGTACCTGGACTCATTGTTATGGAATCTAGCGAGTCCCCAAGACTCACAGTCTTTAAACTGTAAAAAAATCACTGTTAACCTATTACCAAACAACACAATTTTAGGTTGATCCACTTCAAAAACTGCCGCAAATGACAAATTGGATGTTATTAAAGATAAGATATGTATATAATATGGCACAGAAAATATTGAGACAAAAGGAGAAACTGCTGGTTATCAGCAGTTTCTTCTTTCGTTTCAATGTTTTCCCAAGCCTTTTCTATTGGGGACGTCAAAACCAGGTCTTGTTTGGGAAAAGGTTAAAGTGACAATTTGTTTGAAAGTAAATTTTCAGTCAGCAGGACAAGGGTTAAAGCAGGGATTTTTTGGGCAATTTTGGGAAGGGGCCTTGGGACCTTTTCAATTGGGAAAATTAGCGGTGTACACCCGAAATTGGGAATTTTCAATCATTATACCTTCACCTCATATAAGGTGTTATATTCATTTATAAACAGAAAAGATCACTATATTGATATGGATATTGAGTAGAGATCTTTAGTGTGTTCTCAAATGACTTGTTAAAGCAATTTTACTGATGTTTTGATAGTTTTTATATTTTTTCTTAATTGTGATTGGGAATTTTTTCTTCAGATTGGGAAAAAAGTAGGCTAAATTCCAGTTGACCAAACGCCAATCGACAGATCGCTCCGCCCAACATATAATTTAAGGCAAACAATGGACATGTGATCGTTAATAGGGAACGATTTTATCCAGTAAACCATGACGTACATTCCGACAAACAAAATAGTATTTCGTAGGTGTTATTATAAAATCTCGTAACTACGGCTTGATTCAAGCCGTAGTTACGAGATTTTATAACAACACCGACGGTTTATCAAAACATAACGGTAAACCTAGTCTATTGTTATTATTGAACCGAAGTAACCTTGCGCTCATTATTGTCAATATTGCAGACGATTATGTTCGTTTATAAATATTCATAGCGCACAGTCACTTCGGTTTAACAAAAGTACTAAATTCTTTGCCATTGGCAACATGATTGTTTTGATTGTCAGTCGATAAATCGATACAATAACACATGCAACGAAGAACAATTGGGGCATGACATTTTTCTGATCGTCCATTGGCTAATCGATGTTTTTGAATTTGACAGTCGGCGTTTGGTCAGTTGGGAAAGGGGCCGAAATTCGGCCCCTTAGACACCCCCAAAAAATCCCTGTAAAGCCTAGTTCTTTGCTAAGTAAGAAAAATTATGTGTGATGTTGGTTACAAGCAATTTCTTCATTTTCTACAATTGGAGCTCGAATTTCAACCAACATACTGGCAATTTGTTAGTCAAAAATGGAAATTGCAAGTGATTTTTTCTGCAACAAGATTATTTTTGCATTGAAATAAATTAATTATTAGAAAACGAAAATAAGCAAATGCCTATTCCTTTCTTGTATAATTGTGATTTTTAAATTCTGTGCAAATATTATGTTTGTTCATCATGTTTTGCGAGTAAATTAATCTTTTTGCAAGTGGTTTCAAAAGTCAATTGCAAAATCAGGGTTGCCACTGGTCAGAGAAAATAAAATTCCCTGACAATTCCCTGACATTTCCCTGACAAAATTGGAAAATTCCCTGACATGTTTTGTCGCGGCAATATCGTGGTAACTCGCGATGTTTCGAGGCAATTTTTAACGGCAATGTTGAAAGCATTAATTTTATGGCACTGCATCTAGACTTATTCTTTACAAAATTCCCTGACAATTCCCTGACATTTACCAGAATTTTCAAATTTCCCTGACAGTTCACAAAATTCCCTGACAATTCCCTGACCTTGAAAAAAATTAAATTTCCCTGACATTTCCCTGACGCGTGGCAACCCTGATTAAATATTGAAAGTAAAATTTTTAGGGAAATTCTAGACCAGAAAATGTTTTCCAAAGCCTTGTCTTGTAGGATTCAAAAAGTGTCAGCGTGCCAGTAAGAATGGGTTAAGTCACCATTTAACCAATTACCAGAAGGGAACATTTTAGACGGTCCAAATTCTATCATGAATGATGTTACAGACGAAAACTTCAATGAACCAAATTTTCATACATTTTTTGTCTTTCTGATAAGAGAAAATTGCGGGAAATAAGTAAATTTCCTCATTTTTCACCATGTTTTCCATTAGCGTTTTTCTTGCAACAAATAGGAAGGTCTAGGAATTGTAACCGAAACCCATATCAAAATTCAACAAGAGATGTTTGTAAAACATATATGCCCCCTCAAGGGCCTACATTTGATGTAGGTCAAAGTCCAAGGTCAAGTTAACAAGGTCCAAGGTCATGGTCAAATATAAAAGGTCTTGGTTGGAGGTGTCTATGTGTGAAATATCAAAGCTGTATATGTAAAAGTAAAATGAAACATAGGCCAGGTTAAAGTTTTTAAAAGTAGGCCAAATGCCAAGGTCAAGGTCATGGTCAAATGTGAAAGGCCTTGGTTGGAGGTGTCCATGTGTGAAATATCAAGGCTGTAGGTGTAAAAGGACATGATATATATGCCTGGTTTCAGTCTTTTTAAAAGTAGGTCAAACTCCAAGGTCAAGGTTGCAATATTCAAGGTCATGGTCAAATATGAAAGGTCTTGGTAGGAGGTGTCTATGTGTGAAATATCAAGGCTGTAGGTGTAATAGGACATAAGATAAAGGCTAGGTTAAATATTTGTAAAATGATGTAAAAATCAAAGGTCAAGGTCACACAGGCAAAGGTCATGGTCAAATGTGAAAGGTCTTGGTAGGAGGTGTCCATGTATAAAATATTGAGACTGTATAGGTAACAGGACATGAGATAAAGGCCTAGTTTAAGTTTTTTAAAAGTAGGTCAAACTCCAAGGTCAAGGTCCAAGGTCATGGTCAAAAGTGAAATATCTTGGTTGGAAGTGACCATGTGTGAAATATCAAGGCTGTATATGTAAAATGACATAAATATAGGCCAAGTTAATGTATTATTAAAGTAGGTCTAACACCAAGGTCAAGGTCACAAGGTCCAAGGTCATGGTCCAATGTAAAAGGTCTTGGTCGTAGGTGTCCATGTGTCAAATATCAAGGCTGTATGTGTAAAAGGACATGATATATCGGCTAGGTTAATTTTTTTTTAAAGTAGGTCAAAGTCCAAGGTCAAGGTCACAAGGTCCAAGGTCATGGTCAAATGTGAAAGGTCTTGGTAAGATGTGTCCATGTGTGAAATACCAAGGCTGTATGTGTAATAGCACATAAGATATAGGCCCAGTTTATTTTTTTTAAAAGTAGGTCAAACTCCAAGCACAAGGCCACATGGTCCAAGGTCATAGTCGTATGTGATAGGTCTAGGTCGGAGGTTTCCATGTGTCAAATATCAAGGCTGTATGTGTAAATGGACATGATATATCGGCCAGGTTACAGTTTTTTAAAAGTAGGTCAAACTCCAAGGTCAAGGTCACAAAGTCCAAGGTCATGGTCAATTGTGAATGGTCTTGGTAAGATGTGTCCATGTGTGAAATATCAAGGCTGTATTTGTAAAAGGTCATGAGATATATGCCGGGTTTATTTTGTTTTAAAGTAGGTCAAACTCCAAGGTCAAAGTCACAAGGTCCAAGGTCATGGTTAAATGTGAATGATGTTGATAGGAGGTATCTATGTGTGAGATATCAAGGCTGTATGTGTAAAAGGACACGGGATATAGGCAAGGTTAAGAATTAAGCGTAAAAATCAACAAAGGGCAACAACTCCAAAAATTTGATTGGCAGAATTACAGTTCTTGTGCACTGCACCTCTCCATAATGAAATCTATTCACCTGTAAAGTTTCATGATTCTACCTTACATATTTTTTGAGTTGTGCTCCGGACAAGAATTAAGTTATAAAATCAACAAAGCGCAATAACTCACAAAATATGATCAGCAGAGTTACGTTTCTTGTACACTGCACCTCTCCATAATGAGATCTATCCACCTGTGAAGTTTCATGATTCTACCTAACATAGTTTTTGAGTTATGCTCCGGACAAGAATCAAGTTTGAAAATCAACAAAGGGCAATAACTCAAAAAATTTGATCAGCAGAGTTACAGTTCTTGCGCACTGCACCTCTCCATAATGAGAGCTATCCACCTGTGAAGTTTCATGATTCTAACTTTTATACTTTTTGAGTTATGCTCCGGACAAGAATCAAGTTTGAAAATCAACAAAGGGCAATAACTCAAAAAATTTGATCGACAGAGTTACGGTTCTTGTGCACTGCACCTCTCCATAATGAGATCTATCCACCTGTAAAGTTTCATGATTGTACCTTACATACTTTTTGAGTAATGCTCCGGACAAGAATCAATTAATAAAATCAACAAAGGGCAATAACTCCAAAAATTTGATCGGCAGAGTTACAGTTCTTGTGCACTGCACTTCTCCTTAATGAGATCTATTTACCTATAAAGTTTCATGATTCTACCTTACATACTTTTTGAGTTATGCTCCGGACAATAATCAAGTTATAAAATCAACAAAGGGCAATAACTCAAAAAATTTGATCGGCAGAGTTACGGTTCTTATGCACTGCACCTCTCCATAATGAGATCTATCCACCTATAAACTTAAGTTTCATGATTCTACCTTACATACTTTTTGAGTTATGCTCCGGACAAGAATCAAGTTATAAAATCAACAAAGGGCAATAACTCAAAAAATTTGATCGGCAGAGTTACGGTTCTTGTGCACTGCACCTCTCCATAATGAGATCTATCCACCTGTGAAGTTTCATGATTCTACCTTTAATACTTTTTGAGTTATGCTCCGGACAAAATTTGGTCTACGGACAGACCGACCGACCGACCTTCCGACCGACCGACCGACCGACCGACACTT
Source organism: Fragum sueziense (assembly GCA_963680895.1). NCBI lineage: Eukaryota > Metazoa > Mollusca > Bivalvia > Cardiida > Cardiidae > Fragum > Fragum sueziense. The sequence goes on along the minus strand of CAVMGG010000971.1, from coordinate 48,506 downwards.
GCAAAACAATATACCCCCATTTTCTTCGAAAGGGGGCATAAAAAGGTTTCGGTTACATTATTGCAACAATGATAAACAGAACAATAAATTTGATGGCAGATAAACAGAACAACAAATCTGATGAACTAATCTGTCTTTTGGCTGAGGGAAATGTCATCTTCATATTGCTGAAGATAATGTTGGTTTTCTATGACAACACCCTCTCTCTTATTTTTGGTCCTCTGAAACAAAGAATTATTGGCAATTTCACAACAAATATGTTATTCCATGTCAACTTTCAGTTAACATTTTATTACACAACTAAAAACGAAATAAATGCATTACGTTTTCTTACAGTTCTAAGCAATTTTCTTAACAGCCAATCAGAATCGACCACGACTTTTGTGACATGTTTCAGCAACCGGCACTTATTTTCCGCTATTTCCTTGGAAATTAAAATGAAACATACTTATAAAAGGCTATTTTTCGGTAAAACTAATGGTTAAATACTCATTTTAATCTTCTAAATATCTTACCCTCCTAAAATCTGTACAAAAACAGTGAAAATCACCAAGGAAAACAACAAAATAGATGTTGTCGACGCCATGATGACAATATTGACTGGTTCCGTTCTGACAGGGACGAGTCGACCGAAAGCGCTGTAAAAAATCGAAACACAGTCAAACAAGGGAGGTAACGCTCACATTACTCTTTTCTAGACGACCACCCAATTGGATCACCAAGGACAACTCTATCGAATCATACCTTGGATGCATCTCGAAGAACTACTTTCAGACTATGAATAGAATAGAACAGAACAAAAATTCAAAACGTTCGTCTGTGACTAATGTCAACAATGACGCGACAATGATACTGAAATTCATTGTTTGCAGTTCCAGTGTCCTCTCTTTTTAGAATGATTACAACCTGCAAGTCCCGCAAGTTGCCATGGTTGTGCATTTGGTTGACCTCGAAAACTACTTTATGAAGCGTAGCCACTTCCGGCTAAGAAATCCAATTTTTTTCAAGATTTCTTCATACACACACATCCAAGGTATGATTCGATAGAGTTGTCCTTGGTGATCCAATTGGACGACCACCGCGCAAGCTGCAAAAACACGCGGAAATGTATTTCAAGATTGTGGCCATTACATTCCTTCTTGTAACCATTCCACATATCCTCCGTGTGATGTAAGTTTTTGAGGTGAAGTGACAATTTGCAAAGGAGCCCGCGACACAGCGCACGTGTTCGGTCTCCCTAAAAAGCGTCGAGAAACGCCGGGAACTGTCGAGAAGCGCCGAGAGGTCTAAATCGGCGTCGAGAAGCGTCTAGAGATCAAATTTAGCGTCGAGAAAGATAAATTTCCATATTAGAGGCCACAATTAGAGTTTAGAATACAAAAATTACATGATTATGGTTTTAGAATTCATTTTATATTTTCATATGTATAGATTCTTAATTTATGAGACTGTGTAGAAGCGCTGAGATATCTGATACAGCGTCGAGTCTAGACATCAAGCTTAGCGTCGAGAAACATAAATCTTCATTTTTGAGACTATAACTTACATTTAAATTGCAAAATTACTCGAATATAGTTTTAAAACTGGTTTTATTTATCTAATTTTATGAGACTGTGAAGAAGCGCCGAGAGATTTGACTCGGCGACGAGAATATTCGTATGTTAGTATGTAATTTTTAGCCCGACTTTTCGAAGAAAATGAGAGCTTATACTGTCACCCGGGCGTCGGCGTTGACGTTGGCGTTGGCGTTGCAACAAATGTTAAAGTTTTTTTTTCAAACATCAATAACTTCCATACTATCAAAGGGATTCAAGCCAAACTTGGAATACTTATTCACCATCACACCCTCTACCTTACTATCAAGGCCCATGACCCTGGGACCACTCTATTTGGAGTTATGCCCCTTTATACTAGGCAACTTAGAAAGTCGAGCGCGCTGTCTTCGGACAGCTCTTGTTAATGATCAATGTTCACGCGACGAAAGCATTGAAAAGCGTTGACAGTCCTGGATTAGCGCCGAGAAACATTTTCTTTATTAGCGACTATTATATTACAAAAATGATGGGTTTAAAATGGAATGTTTATGTGTTGATCTATTTTTATGAGACTTTGTATAAGTAACGAAAAAAAAAAAAAACTGACTTAACACTTAGAAGAGTCGACAGATATGAATAAGCGTCTAGAAACGTTTTAATAGCAATTTTAACTGGAATTCATATTATGTATACATGATTGTAATAACTGAATATGATTTTAAAATCGAATTATTTGTCCATTGTAATTTTTCAATGAGACTGTTTGGTATTTCAGCGTTGTAGTGTTTATTGTTGAACTTTTAATATCTTAGTTTTCTGAACCAATCCGTGTACTGATTCAGATGGCTACTGAAAACAAAATTCCCATCATGTGACGTCCATACATTTCTATCAGTTCTGCTAATCTTTGGGGTGTCCAATTTTTAATTAATTTCAAGATGTCATTCAGAAATTTATAGTTTTTTATCTTCCAATTCAAAGATACTTTTTTGACGTCTTTCCTAGCAGTGCAATTAAAGGATTCTCGTGGACAATTAGTTACGTGTGATAATTGCTGATTGTCGGAACACTGAAGTTTGATATCTTATCAAAATAGGTGTGAAAACCTCTGATTGGCAGCACACTCCATTAAGCGATCGTGTTAAAGAAGGTGTGAATATTATCGGACATTGACAGCAAACTTAAGTCCTTCGTATTTTAATGAATAAACTACGAAGTGTATTCATTAAACACTAGTAGAGCACTAGTTACATGTAGATTAGTTACCATACACTAGTTCAGCTAGTGGTGCCTCGATAAGCGGGAAAAAATACGCACAAACAAACAAACTTACAGTGGTTCAGAACAATGTTGTGTTAGATAACGAGACAAATATCAAATTTATTATTCTTTGACCCAAATTCCTAAATATTAAACCCACAGAAGTTGGCTTCTAGCATTATTTGGACCGTTTTCAGATTTTAAAACAAATAGAATAAGATTCATATTGAAAATAGAATCAATCGATAAAGATTACAATTGCTTACGCAAATACATGTATTTACAAACCGATTTGGTATGGGTAATCGTAATCTAGACAGAACTTTACAAGTCAAACGAAACCAAACTTTGGCAAACGGAAAAATCAAAAGGCATTTTTTTCATTATGTTTGGTTATTTTTTTTTTTCAAAGAAACTCTGCCCAAAACTGGATGATAGTGCGTCTTTAAATAAACTTGAGTGAATATTTTGAAACACACACCCATATGTGGGACTCCCTACCCATATGTACCACCTTCACCAAAGACAACTCGTGAAACGAACACATATGGAAATAAAAAATCATATTTATATAATTCTAAGGGCAGACTTAGCATAGATTCTCGAATCTATTTAATGATTCTCATTGCTTATCCAGGTCTCTTGGCGCTACTTTTAATCTCTCGACGCTTCTGAACAGTTTCATAGATCTATATAAATTATGGTCTCTAATATGAAGCTTTATACTTCTAGATGCTAAGTTTGATCTCTCGACGCCTCTCAGCTAGATATGTCAGATCTCTCGGCGCTCCTGCACAGTTTCATAAATCTACCTTATGGTCTCTAATATGAAGCTTTATACTTCCAGTCGCTAAGTTTGATCTCTCGACGCCTCTCAGCTAGATATGTCAGATCTCTCGGCGCTCCTGCACAGTTTCATAAATTTACATTATGGTCTCTAATATGAAGCTGTATATACTTCTAGTCGCTAAGTTTGATCTCTCGACGCCTCTTGGCTCTATGTCAGATCTCTCGGCGCTCCTGCACAGTTTCATAAATTTACATTATGGTCTCTAATATGTAGCTTTATATACTTCTAGTCGCTAAGTTTGATCTCTCGACGCCTCTCAGCTAGATATGTCAGATCTCTCGGCGCTCCTGCACAGTTTCATAATTTACATTATGGTCTCTAATATGAAGCTTTATATACTTCTAGACGCTAAGTTTGATCTCTCGACGCCTCTCGGCTCTATGTCAGATCTCTCGGCGCTCCTGCACAGTTTCATAAATTTACATTATGGTCTCTAATATGAAGCTTTATATACTTCTAGACGCTAAGTTTGATCTCTCGACGCCTCTCGGCTCTATGTCAGATCTCTCGGCGCTCCTGCACAGTTTCATAAATTTACATTATGGTCTCTAATATGAAGCTTTAAATATATACTTCTAGTCGCTAAGTTTGATCTCTCGACGCCTCTCGGCTCTATGTCAGATCTCTCGGCGCTCCTGCACAGTTTCATTTTACATTATGGTTTCTAATATGAAGCTTTGTACTTCTAGACGCTAAGTTTGATCTCTCAGCTCTGAGTCAGATTTCTCGGCGCTTCTTCACAGTTTCATAAATATAAATTGTGGTTTCTAATATGAAGCTTTGTAGGCTACTTCTAGAGGCTAAGTTTGATCTCTCGACGCCTCTCAGCTCTGAGTCAGATCTCTCGACGCTTTTACACAACCTCATAAAAAACCCCAAATAGAACCAATTTTTAAACCATATACCTTTAAATTTTGTAATTAAAATTATGGGCTCTAATATGAAAATTTACGACGTTTCTAGACGCTTAGCTTGATCTCTCGACGCCTCTCGGCTCTGAGTCAGATCTCTCGGCGCTTCTACACAGCCACATAAAAGACAAATAAAATCAATTTTTAAACCATAATATACCTTTGAATTTCGTAATTCAAATGCCAATTATGGTCTCTAATACAGATATTTATGTTTCTCGGCGCTAAATTTGATCTCTAGACGCTTCTCGACGCCGATTTAGATATCTCGGCGCTTCTCGACAGTTCCCGGCGTTTCTCGACGCTTTTTAGGGAGACCCCACGTGTTTGATTCTCACGTCACGTGCGTGGGAAACTGAACTTAGCTCAGTCTCAGAAATTGTAAATTTTGTCCTTGCATAGTCCCATGCATGTGAAACCTAATTCAAAGACAGTTTCAAATGTTACATTTTTAAATGCATCACTCATAATCCAGGCAAACTTGTCCCAATTTATCAGAGAAAGGGAGGGTGTCCAAGGTTGTGGACTTGTCAAAAAGTGGCACCTAAAGATGTAGCCTGACGTCCCGTAGTTTCAACAGCCTTATCTAAAACCATGTTCATGCATATTTGCAAACTGATTTTAAAAAATTCTGACTATCTCAATAGATTCAATAACCAAAATTGTAAACAAAAAATTAGGAAAATAAATTTTGTATACAGTCTAACAAAAAATATACGTAAGAATATTCAAAGCATGTGATCTCGTGGCATCAAGGTGAGGCTCCCATTATTCCGATATGGCTTTGTTTTAGTCCCCATTTAAAGCACTAGGATGACCTTATAAAATCGCAATTTTTTGGATGGGGACTTGCTCAACCGTGGAGAAAATCAAGCATCTTGAAAACCTTGTCGGGTTCGAAAGAGGCTTGGATAAGGTTGAATGATTTTTACCCTGACCTTGATTTTGTAGTTTCTGTTTTGTTTTCCAAAAATATTGTTTTTTGTGTAATAATCAGTTATCTCAATATTTCTATGACCCAAGACTTTATTTTTTAACAAAATAATTCAGATGCAAATGGAATGATATTCAGACTATAAGCACTTTTGAAAATCACAAGGCTATCAAATGCATGGAACCTATCGAAAGCATGAGAGGAAAGGATACCTAGTGTCTAGGCTAGTCATCATATTTGTAATTTGATCAGCAGGATTCAGTGCTTCTGAAATAAGTTGCCCGAATTGTTTGACTTGTCCGTTTACCTGTATGGACAAGCAAATGTAGGACGTTTTGGCCACGGACGTTTTGGCCAGGATGTTTTGGCCACGGACGTTTTGGCCACAATATATTTTAAGATGGGACCTTTTGGCCAAATATAAATTAAAATGAAATATGAATAATTGAGACCATTTGTTCTTATTTTTTCTTCATAATCAACTTATATATCAATTTTATTATCAAAATGTCTAAAATTACAACTATGAAATAAATTTAATTGGTTAAATTCCTTTTTTCCTTATAATTTTTTTCTGGCCAAAAGGTCCTACCTTGTAAAATATTGTGGCCAAAACGTCCGTGGCCAAAACATCCGTCCACCTGGACAAGCAGATATTGAAAGCTAGGTTGTCGTGGACAAGTGAAAAATCTGGTTATAATAACAAGTTTTTTTTTTTCTTTTTCTCACATTTTTTTCTTACAATGTAATAACTGAAAGTTAATTGTAAGAATTTTGTTGTAGACAATAGATCTAGTAAGACAGTCAGAATATATATGCAATAAACAAATTAAGCTATTTAAAAGTATAATCTATGGGTTTTGTACGGACAAGTTGATTTTTGCTACAGACAATTCAATTTTGGATCAACACTTATCCGTAGACAAGTAGATTTTAAAGATATTTCAGAAGCACTGGGATTGATTTTGTGACTGCAACAGGAGACTACAAACTACAGCCACAGTGTTTAGGCCAGGCCGCGCCATTGCGGGATTGACGCTGCATTTTCTCATATGGCGCATCCAAATCTGCAGTAACGGGTCATTTTGGCGCACCGAAATTTGAGAAAAGATCGCCTTTTTAGTTTAACCATCATGGGTTAACTGTCAATCTTTTTTGTTTACATTGGTGATTTCCGAAACGCTTGCCAAAAAAAAAAAGCGTTTCGGTGATTTTAGACTGGAAAAGTAGTTTTTCGTAGACTGGTAATATCGATTTTTATTATCAGAAGCTTTATTTTGTATGCAAAGATCTTTATGAAAGCGCCCGGATGATATTCTACCTCGATCATAGAAATACGTAATCATGGCGTCGTCTGAGCATAAATGAAAGTTAAGTCTGACATTCTTTGGTGGTTTAGTCAGCGAATCAAAAGTGAATAGGAAAAAGTCTGATGACCAACTTCTACGAGGAAAGATTTGAAAAAATGTTGATAATTATATCATACTCAGTAGTTTCTAGTGTTTTGCAAATTTGCACTCTCCGTATCCGCGAAAAAAGTGAATCCCTTTTCTTTCTTTACGGAGGACTTTTGGGCTTGTATGATCCCACGGCAGCGGGCACATATGAAATACGTACATTTTATGATATAACAGGGCTGTGAATTGTTGGGTTGTGGAGAGTTATTGAATTTATGGAGTTTATGAACTTTCCAGATCATAATTATTCATTGGCCCCACTTCAACAGAAATTGACCCCTACTTTTGGTTGGTAATGGGCCAAATTGACCCCTTACATCTGAATCCTGGCCTAAACACTGCATCCAGCTGGCCCTTCTATCATATTTTTTGGGTCTGTATTTTTGCGCCAATCCTGCAATTGCATGTTCTCAGCATAAATGAATCAATCTCTGGTCTCAAATTATGAATTTTTCCAGAACTTTGAATTCTTATGTCCATATTTGGATTTACTTGCAGATATATGATGGGATTCCATGTGGTGGTGTTTAATCATGCACCAGGACCTTGTAAACTTTGAATTCTTATGTCCCTATTTTGATTTACTTGCAGATACATGATGGGATTCCATGTGGTGGTGTTTAACCATGCACCAGGACCTTGTAAACTGGTGCCAGGCGTAGGTACAGTGAAATGCCTCATTTGAATACTTTTATAACCCTTTATAATGTTATTTTGATTTACTTGCAGATATATGATGGGATTCCATCATTCCATGTGGTGGTGTTTAACCATGCACCAGGACCTTGTAAACTGGTGCCAGGCGTAGGTACAGTGAAATGCCTCATTTGAATACTTTTATTACCCTTTATAATGTTATTTTGATTTACTTGCAGATATATGATGGGATTCCATGTGGTGGTGTTTAACCATGCACCAGGACCTTGTAAACTTGTACCAGGAGTAGGTATGGAGCAATTCCTCATTTTGAATCCTCTTGAAGTGTTGATTGGTCTTTTCTTAAGCAATGCCTGTAATTGACATCCCTATTACTTGTTCCTCGAAGCCGTTAATAGGCTTTCGCCTCTATGGCCTGTTTCTTCTTGGTTAAGAAAATATTTGTGATATTGTCCACCGGGACCCAATGGCAAATTAACCAGGGACAACTTAATTTTCGTGCGCTAAGTGCGTTAGTTGAGCGCCTTAACAAAACATTGCCCAAGTAGGGTCATTTCATATGCAGATGTCCCGGGTTAATCTTGCTGGACAATTATAATCATTGAGACAAAAGAGGAAAGTGATGCATTGGTATATAATATCTGACGTTTTTCTCTCACCAATCATTGGATAGTCGTAGATGTGGGCAAGCAGCATTTGGTTAAGGAAGGATGTTGTGCTTGTTCTGATGAAAGAAACGACAGGAGGCCATCTTGGTTAGGTACCATATGACTGAGATCATTGTGAAAACAGACATTTAACACCATTCAATTAAACCTCTCCCAAATAAGACCTGGTTTGTTTTGACGTCCCAAATAGAAAGGCTTGGGAAAACATTGGGGCAAAAGAAGAAAGTGCTGATAATCGGCATTCTCTCCTTTTCCCTTAATAATTTCTATGCTTAATTGTATGCATATGATTATCATATCTTTGTTTTCATTGTCCAACTTTGTCTTTTGCAATGTCTACAATTACACCATTGTAAAATTTGTATGTTTGGGATCTGATAAAATATACTGTGCACAAAAAGTTTAGCACACTTGGAAAATGTCCTTTCCTAGTCAAAAACTATTCCAAAATCCATAAAAATAAAACTCTAATGTGTTTGAAAATTCAATTTTCTGGCGCTTCCTGAAAATTTTGTTTCAAAATTCTTAAGCGTTAGTTAGGTATCTTACGTTAAAGTGCACAGGGGTCAGATATCGAAAGTCAAGCAAATTTCAATGACGCGAATGTCCAGCATAAGCAGCTAGGACCGCCATTCAATGTCTTCCCATGTTGCAGAGAAGCTTCCTGACTACACAGAAAGGAATTTTGCCCATTCATACCGCAGATGACGCTCATTGTCATTGACGTTACAGACGTCATTACTTTCTCTAGCCTGACGTCCAACAATGTTCTTAGTGTGTTCTTTTGCTGGTGATTAAGCAGTTTAGGCGTAGATCATTCTGTACGTTCTTTGGAGTAAGTAGGTGGTGATTATCTTATTGAAATATCACAACGTTGTGTCGTTGTAAGACGGTCCTGTGACAGGTTGGATAATTTCACTGCAGTACCCTTGTACCGTTTGGTTGCCATTAACTGAAATGAGGTCTGTTTAACTGTTTTCATCTATTCCTGCCTAAAAATGACGCTGCACTCGACGTAACAGTCTCAATGATGACGTTATTGGTATCAAGCCTTACGCATCTTCTCCAACCACAAATCCTGCCGTCAGTTAATGACACGTAAAATGAGATTCGTCCGGACATCAGTCCAATGTCTCCTGAATCAATATCGATGTGTCAATACCCACTTACGCCTTGCCTGTCGATGCTTAACGTCATTGGCGTAAGATCGGATGACCCTGATGCAAGATATGTGGAGCCTGTTCCGGACAGTCTGGTCACTAACGGTATACCTTGTGACGTCCTGGTGGAGTGGCACTAAATTCTTACAAGACAGGAATTCGAAACGTCGTCAAGACGTCGCTATGAAACGATCCTCCCTGAACGTCGTTTTACACGGTCTACAAGATTTATGTCGGTCGTTGGTGGCTAAAGTTGCATAAACCAAGTTCCGTAGGCGCGTAATTGTCAATTCACGACAATTGAAATGCAAAACGACATCTCTAACAGACATACCTGCTTGGGGCATGCAAAGAGCTCTCTGACGTCGAACTTACGTCATCATTTCTCGCCTTCCCATAATCAATTTTAAAGAATTTGTAACGGTTAATTTGATTCTGCTAACAGATCTGTGTAATCGTGTGTTTTTGGACAAGCTAGACATTATCGATGTCACTGCACACGTGACGCACGTGACTTTTGCTTATCTGGACTTTGTCCAATACACTGGATGTTCACCCTACACATGCACTGTATGCGTAAAGGTTGTCGATCGGGACAACTGAACAGCACAAAGCAATGTTCATTTAATTATCATAAACTGAAAAAATAATGTGTTAGAAAACGTGCTAAACTTTTTTTGCTCAGTATACAAATCTTGTTTTACAGAGTTTGGTTCAGAAGATATGGAGACACTTCCAAATGGCCTGACTTTTATAACATCTGTAAGTACTGAATCAGTTATACACTTTACTAGAATGGAAAAGCAACAGAGTAAAGGCATTCTAAAGTTGTTATTTCAAATCCAAACCCCAATCCATTATGTGGGTACTCATTTGAATTGTCTTGATGAGATGATTCAAATGAGCACCCTTGAATGTCACCCATCCATGGTTTGATATTGTGAACCATGTGGGCGAGCAGCTGGAGGCTCGGTTAGGGTGTTGTGATAGTACTGGTATGAGAAACAACAGGAATCCATAGTTAGGTGCTCCAGCTACCGCGATATGACCATAGCAGTCAGGGGTTTTCCTACCCTTTCTGTGCCTCCTGAAAACGGAGGCATTCCCAAAGCAAACGGCTGTGTTCCCAAAGCAAACTTTCTTCCATTTTTATTATACGCCGCCGGAGGCGGACGTATATTGGCGTCATCTTCTCCGTCTGTCCGTCCGTCCGTCCGTCCGTCCGTCCGTCCATCCGTCCGTCCGTACGTCCGTCCACTTTTCTTGTCAACGCAACTCCTCCTAAGTTTCTGGCTGGATCTTCTTGAAACTTGGTCAATGTTATCACCTCAATTGGTAGATGTGCATGAAGGAAGGATTTCATGGTTCGTCGATTTTTGCCTGAGTTATGCCCCTTAAAAACTTAGTCTCTGGGGCTTATTGAAATTGCAGCCTTGTCAACGCAACTCCTCCTAAGTTTCTGGCGGGATCTTAATGAAACTTGGTCAATGTTATCACCTCAATTGGTAGATGTGCATGAAGGAAGGATTTTATGGTTCGTCGATTTTTGCCTGAGTTATGCCCCTTAAAAACTTAGTCTCTGGGGCTTATTAAAATTGCAGCCTTGTCAACGCAACTCCTCCTAAGTTTCTGGCTGGATCTTAATGAAACTTGGTCAATGTTATCACCTCAATTGGAAGATGTGCATGAAGGAAGGATTTTATGGTTCGTCGATTTTTGCCGGAGTTATGCCCCTTAAAAACTTAGTCTCTGGGGCTTATTGAAATTGCAGCCTTGTCAACGCAACTCCTCCTAAGTTTCTGGCTGGATCTTAATGAAACTTGGTCAATGTTATCACCTCAATTGGTAGATGTGCATGAAGGAAGGATTTTATGGTTCGTCGATTTTTGCCGGAGTTATGCCCCTTAAAAACTTAGTCTCTGGGGCTTATTGAAATTGCAGGCTTGTCAACACAACTCCTCCTAAGTTTCTGGCTGGATCTTAATGAAACTTGGTCAATGTTATCACCTCAATTGGTAGATGTACATGAAGGAAGGATTTTATGGTTCATTGATTTTTGCCAGAGTTATGCTCCCTTCAATCTTAGTCTCTGGGGCTTATTGAAATTGCAGCCTTGTCAACGCAACTCCTCCTAAGTTTCTGGCTGGATCTTAATGAAACTTGGTCAATGTTATCACCTCAATTAGTAGATGTGCATGTAGGAAGGATTTTATGGTTCATTGATTTTTTCCAGAGTTATGCCCCCTTAAAACTTAGTCTCTGGGACTGAAACTTGGTGGATGTTATTACCTTAATTGGTAGATGTGCATGAAGTAAGGATTTTATGGTTCATTGATTTTTGCCTGAATTATGCCCCCTTGAATCTTAGTCTCTGGGGCTTAATGATATTTTAGCCTCGTGAACGCAATTCCTTCCAGGTTTTTCACTGGATATTTATAAAAACCTTTTTGTGAACACAATTTTTTACAGGTTTTTCAGTGAATATTCATATACGCCGCCGGAGGCGGACGTATATTGGCGTCATCTTCTCCGTCTGTCCGTCCGTCCGTCCGTCCATCCGTCCGTCCATCCGTCCGTACGTCCGTCCGTACGTCCGTCCACTTTTCTTGTCAACGCAACTCCTCCTAAGTTTCTGGCTGGATCTTCTTGAAACTTGGTCAATGTTATCACCTCAATTGGTAGATGTGCATGAAGGAAGGATTTCATGGTTCGTCGATTTTTGCCTGAGTTATGCCCCTTAAAAACTTAGTCTCTGGGGCTTATTGAAATTGCAGCCTTGTCAACGCAACTCCTCCTAAGTTTCTGGCTGGATCTTAATGAAACTTGGTCAATGTTATCACCTCAATTGGTAGATGTGCATGAAGGAAGGATTTTATGGTTCGTCGATTTTTGCCTGCGTTATGCCCCTTAAAAACTTAGTCTCTGGGGCTTATTGAAATTGCAGCCTTGTCAACGCAACTCCTCCTAAGTTTCTGGCTGGATCTTAATGAAACTTGGTCAATGTTATCACCTCAATTAGTAGATGTGCATGTAGGAAGGATTTTATGGTTCATTGATTTTTTCCAGAGTTATGCCCCCTTAAAACTTAGTCTCTGGGACTGAAACTTGGTGGATGTTATTACCTTAATTGGTAGATGTGCATGAAGTAAGGATTTTATGGTTCATTGATTTTTGCCTGAATTATGCCCCCTTGAATCTTAGTCTCTGGGGCTTAATGATATTTTAGCCTCGTGAACGCAATTCCTTCCAGGTTTTTCACTGGATATTTATAAAAACCTTTTTGTGAACACAATTTTTTACAGGTTTTTCAGTGAATATTCATATACGCCGCCGGAGGCGGACGTATATTGGCGTCATCTTCTCCGTCTGTCCGTCCGTCCGTCCGTCCATCCGTCCGTCCATCCGTCCGTACGTCCGTCCGTACGTCCGTCCACTTTTCTTGTCAACGCAACTCCTCCTAAGTTTCTGGCTGGATCTTCTTGAAACTTGGTCAATGTTATCACCTCAATTGGTAGATGTGCATGAAGGAAGGATTTCATGGTTCGTCGATTTTTGCTTGAGTTATGCCCCTTAAAAACTTAGTCTCTGGGGCTTATTGAAATTGCAGCCTTGTCAACGCAACTCCTCCTAAGTTTCTGGCTGGATCTTAATGAAACTTGGTCAATGTTATCACCTCAATTGGTAGATGTGCATGAAGGAAGGATTTTATGGTTCGTCGATTTTTGCCTGCGTTATGCCCCTTAAAAACTTAGTCTCTGGGGCTTATTAAAATTGCAGCCTTGTCAACGCAACTCCTCCTAAGTTTCTGGCTGGATCTTAATGAAACTTGGTCAATGTTATCACCTCAATTGGTAGATGTGCATGAAGGAAGGATTTTATGGTTCGTCGATTTTTGCCGGAGTTATGCCCCTTAAAAACTTAGTCTCTGGGGCTTATTGAAATTGCAGGCTTGTCAACACAACTCCTCCTAAGTTTCTGGCTGGATCTTAATGAAACTTGGTCAATGTTATCACCTCAATTGGTAGATGTACATGAAGGAAGGATTTTATGGTTCATTGATTTTTGCCAGAGTTATGCTCCCTTCAATCTTAGTCTCTGGGGCTTATTGAAATTGCAGCCTTGTCAACGCAACTCCTCCTAAGTTTCTGGCTGGATCTTAATGAAACTTGGTCAATGTTATCACCTCAATTAGTAGATGTGCATGTAGGAAGGATTTTATGGTTCATTGATTTTTTCCAGAGTTATGCCCCCTTAAAACTTAGTCTCTGGGACTGAAACTTGGTGGATGTTATTACCTTAATTGGTAGATGTGCATGAAGTAAGGATTTTATGGTTCATTGATTTTTGCCTAAATTATGCCCCCTTGAATCTTAGTCTCTGGGGCTTAATGATATTTTAGCCTCGTGAACGCAATTCCTTCCAGGTTTTTCACTGGATATTTATAAAAACCTTTTTGTGAACACAATTTTTAGCTCCACTGGCCGAAGGCCAGCGAGCTATTGTCATGGCGGTGTGTCCGTCGTGCGTGCGTCCGTGCGTCCGTGCGTCCGTTAACTTTTTCTTTAAAAATCTTCTCCTCTCAAACCAGTGGGCCAATTTTGACCAAACTTTGCAGGAATGTTCCTTGGGTGACCCTTTACTTAAATTGTTCAAAGAATTTTGATTGGTCCATAAATGTGGGCGTGGCAGGGCGGGGCTTATCAGACTTAGAGAAATCACGAAATAATTCTTTAAAAATCAACCATTTGGCCAACTTTGACCAAACTTGGCAGAAATGTACCTTGGGTGACTCTTTACTTAACTTGTCAGTGAAATTTTGATTGGCCTATAAATGTGGGCGTGGCAGGGCGGAGCTTATCAAATTTTGAGAAATCACAAAATAATTCTTTGAAAATCTTCTCCTCTCAAACCAGTTGGTCAATTTTGACCAAACTTTGAAGGAATGTTCCTTAGGTGACCCTATACTAAAATTGTTTAAAGAACTTTGATTGGTCCATAAATGTGGGCGTGGCAGGGCGGGGCTTATCAGACTTAGAGAAATCACAAAATAATTCTTTAAAAATCAACCATTCGGCCAATTTTGACCAAACTTGGCAGAAATGTACATCGGGTGACCCTTTACTTAGATTGTTCAAAGAATTTTGATTGGTCCATAAATGTGGGCGTGGCAGGGAGGGGCTTATCAGACTTAGAGAAATCACAAAATAATTCTTTAAAAATCAACCATTTGGCCAACTTTGACCAAACTTGGCAGAAATGTACCTTGGGTGACTCTTTACTTAACTTGTCAGCGAAATTTTGATTGGTCTATAAATGTGGGTGTGGCAGGGCGGGGCTTATCAAATTTCGAGAAATCACAAAATAATTCTTTGAAAATCTTCTCCTCTCAAACCAGTTGGTCAATTTTGACCAAACTTTGAAGGAATGTTCCTTAGGTGACCCTATACTTAAATTGTTTAAAGAACTTTGATTGCTCCATAAATGTGGGCGTGGCCAGGCTGGGCTTATCAGACTTAGAGAAATCACAAAATAATTCTTTAAAAATCTACCATTCGGCCAATTTTGACCAAAATTGGCAGAAATGTACATCGGGTGAGTCTTTACTTAACTTGTTCGTGAAATTTTTATTAGTCCATAAATTTGAGTGTGGCAGGGCCGGGTTTATCTGACTTAGAAAAATCACAAAATAATTGTTAAATTCTTTAAAAATCAACGATTGGGCCAATTTCAATTAAACTTGGTAGAAATGCACCTTAAGTGACCCTATACTTAACTTGTTCATGAAATTTTGATTGGTCCATAAATGTGGGCATTGCAGGGCGTGGCTTATCAGAATGGGAGAAATCACGAGAAATTCTTAAAATCAACCATACTTTGTTACTTTCGACCATACTTTGTTATTCAATAATACTTTGTTAGTAAAATTTTAATTGGTCTATAAATTTGGGTGCGGCAGGGTAGGGCTTATCAGAATATGACAAACCATGAAAAAGTTCTTTAATTAAACATAAATCTTTATTAGGTCAAATCTTAGAAAAACCTTGTATGCCCTTCAGAGGTCATATTTTCTGCCCAGTCAATCTGAAAAGAGGTCAGAGTGATTGTTTTGATGAAATCATTGAAGGATTGAAATTGGGTCACTGGGGTTGAAAACTAGGTCAAGCGGTCAAATGTTAGAAAAAAACTGTTTTTTGTCCAAAAATGGGTGCATGGCAGGATGGGGCTTATCAGAAATCATTAGAAAATTTTTCATTGATTGCCGCTTCTGTAATCACTGGACATATTATGAGTGTACTTTGCCAGAATGTTCCTTAGGTGACTTTTTGCAATTTTTTTATTTTTACTTTGAATTTTCAAAACATCTCCAAGACCATTTTTTATTTGAGACACCCTTCTTAGAACTTTTGTGTTGAATTTTAGTCACATGAAAATCAATTCAACGTTCATTAACCCTTTCCCTAACAAGACCATGTTTTCATGTCTCTGAAGGAATTTAGTGTCAGAAAACTTTGAAAGAAAAAACAAAATGCTGATTATTAGCACTTGCTCCTTTTCCTTCAGTATTTTCTGTTCTGTAATGTTCACAAATTCCATATAGTTTTGTAACCCAATTCATCACCTGCAGTAGCTGTCAAATCTTGACAGTCTGAATTTTTATCGTTTGAGAAAAGAGAAAATGCACTAAACAGTGGATTCTTTTTAACTGCAATGTCTATTTGTCAAGATAATTATTGCAATTAACAGAAAAAAGCTAAAAAGGGAGTATATTGTTCTCAAAATTTTAAGTTTTTGCAGACAGGAAATTGCTAATTTGCAATGAATGTCTTATAACAGGATTATATAATTATTAAGAGTCCACTGTTTAACCCATTACCACACAGTGACGCCTTTCAACACCCTGCAAGATAAAGGCTTTTGAAAACATTGTGGAAAATGAAGAAATTGCTTGTGATAAGCAATTTTTTTCATTTTCCACAATATTTTCTGAACAAAAAAACACCAAAAAATTTAAAATTCCATGCACTTGATATTGCGGTCTGCAACACCTTTCAAATTGGAAGAGTTTGGAAAATGGTTAAGTTTGATGCCAAAATGTGATATACTCTTTTTCTCATTTCAGACCCTCTTGACCCGTGACAAGTGTTTGTGTTAATGAAGAAAAAAAAACAACAGTTTATGATTATTATGAAGAATGATTGATAATTTGTAACCCATACTTTGTTAAATTCTATTTAAATCAAAAGTTTAGATAGACTTTGTTCTTTAGGGGCTATTGCAGACGTTAACCTATACCAGGTAAGTGTGCTGGTGACCAAAACATGCTGCAGGAATCTTTTGAGTATGTAGGATTGTGTATTTCAAAGACAGTTGTTATTTGCTTTCTTTGAATTGCATACATGATTATCACCAGTTATGAAGAGGGCCTCTTTTTGGGATAACCGCCTTGTTTATCACAAAAAATAGTTTACCACTTTCATAGAAAGTGGAAATTATTTTCTATCAATTTAACAGAGATACACATTTATTTAAGTTTTGGAAATGATATTTCAACAATAAACTGAATTTGATTTTCTAGTCTTTAGTAATGTACAGTGTCATGCCAATATTTAAATTATTATAACGTTTTGAACAAATTTAGATTTAAATCTCAAAACTAAACACACAGTGAATAATTTAGAATTGCTAATCGCAATTACTTCCAGATCTTTTACATAGGTTAGCAAAATAACATGATTTCTATTGTTTTACTCCTGTCTGTCTGTCAGAAAACTTAACATTTTGCATTTTCTCCAAAAGTGTTTGACAAACAAAGCTGAAATTTGGTATCTAACTTCCTTTCAATGATATCTATATGTTCCATGTAACCCTTATCAACTCTTAATTAAAAAACTTAACATTGTAGAAAAATAGCCATTTCGGGCATTCATGTTTCACAAACACATCTTGTCTTTCAAGAAACTTACATTTTGTCACTCAACTATTCTATCAATCATGATTTCAACAACTGTTCTTATTTATTTCAGACAAATTTATCAATATTACAAAAAGACTTACCGTAATATCACTTGGAACATTTGTGAACTTTTATTATTATTTCCAAAATTGGAAATGTTATACACATTTTTATGATTCTTGTGTGGAACAGTGAATTGTGAACACTTTAATAGTGAACATTTTTTTATGATTTTTGTGCAACACTGATTTAATTCTAAATACAGTTTTGTGATTTTTATGTAGCTGTGAGTTCATTGTGACAGTGAATTGGAGTATATATTGGAATTATTGTGAACATAAGTTCTACCCTATGTGACTTAAGGTTGTGTACCTTAATATAGATCACTTTGTGTTGATTGCTGAAAGATATAGAGTACAGTGTGACGAAGTTAAAGAAAAGAGATACAGAGGAAAAAGGGACTTGGATTTACCATTGATTTATCCGTTTAATGTAAGAACTGGCTTTTTATTACTTTCTCTTGAATTTTTACACTATCTGCACCTAAAGATCAGAAAGGGATCAATATAAAATCTGGTCTGTCCATTAGTTTGTCTGTTTTTTCCTTGTAAGTTAGAAATTAAGATGTAGTGCTCAAATTTGATATTAAAACAGTTCATAATTCATTGGTATGAATCCCTTAATAACATTGTTAAAGTGACTTATCAAGGTCAAAACGATACATGCTTGCAAATTTACACTTCATACACATGTAGCAGCTTTTATGGTCCAGGGCCCTGTTTTTCTTATGATTTTATGAACATTTCAATTCATTTGTAAAACAGGGTCCTGGTCATCAGACAATGTCAAAAGTTGTCTTTGAATGTCTGGAAAATTTGCCATTTTAGTTTATATTTTCTAATTGCAGAAGGAAAATGCCTCGCAAGAAGAATTGGCGAATGAGTAGAGCCAGAAGAGATGTACTCACGAAAACCACAGCTGATTTAACGGGTGTCTTTGAACTATCAGATGGGGGCCTATCCCACCCTTTACCTTCATCTGTTTTGGATGAAACAGATGTAAGGCCATCTGTGTCTATGGAGGGCGTCTTTGGAATATCAGATGGGGGACTTGCCCACCCACAAAAACCATCTGTGTCTATGGAGGGCGTCTTTGGAATATCAGATGGGGGACTTGCCCACCCACAAAAACCATCTGTGTCTGGAATTTGTTCTGAAACTGTTCTTGATACTGTTCTTGATACTGTTCTTGATACTGTTCTTGATACTGTTCTTGATACTGTTCTTGATACTGTTCTTGATACTGTTCATGATACTTTACCAAATACTGCAGATGATATACTTACTGACACTGTTATTGATGCTAGTGCTGATGGTAATACTGTTCTTGCTACTGAAGTTGTTGCTGAAGATACAGAATCCAACACAATGATTTTCGGAACTTTTCATCAAGGTAATCAAATGTTTGACCCATCCTCTCGAAATCTACAATGTACAGCCAATGCCTTATGCTCGATGATATACACAGAGCTTAGACATCTGCCATCTTCACAAAATCTAGATGAAATTCTAATAGAAGGAGATAGATTACATAGAGAAATAGTGATTGGACTGAAAGCGAGGAATGACTTTCAAAGCTTGCTTTTGAATTTGGAAGAGATCCCAGGTTCTGTAACTGCATTTGATAGACATGTTTCTATTGTGAGAGGAAATATTTTATCTGGTGTATTTATTCAAAGTTCTATCAACACTCATATGTCATCACTTCACAGTTGTTTGAAGGAAGCATTTCACACAACTTCTTATCTTTTATTTATCATTGGTTCAGTTTGTTCTGCAATTTTCAGGCAGGATGGTAGATATTGTTTATTTGATTCTCATTCACATGGTGTTGATGGATTGGTAGATGATGATGGAAGATCATTATTAGCTTCTTTTCTTTCAATAGATGATTTGGTAATGTTCATGTATGCAATGTATCAAAGTATGAACATCGATCTAAATGAACAATTTGACATGATGCCAATTAGATTTGTTATAGGAGAAAAAATCCATGAATCTGAATCCAAGAAAAATGAAATTGAATTTACAAATTGTCCACCTGAGAAATTATCTTTGATTGACATATATTTCAAGGATCAAGCAGAGAGACAAAAGCGCAAACAAGAAGTTAGGTCAGATTATGAAATTGTACACGAACGTAAAAGATTAAAAAGAAATGAATATATGAAAAGTTATATGAGGAAAATTAGGCAGGATCCTGAAAGACAATCTAAGGAAAGATTAGTGGCTAGTATTTCAAAGAGAAAGGCAAGAAAAAATCCAGAAAGGCAAGTCAAGGAACAGACTATGACTAGTATTTCAATGAAAAAAGCAAGACAAAATCCAGAAAGGCAAGTCAAGGAACGGACTATGACTAGTATTTCAAAGAAAAAGGCAAGACAAGATTCAGAGAGGCAAGTCAAGGAACGGACTATGACTAATACTTCAATGAAAAAAGCAAGAAAAAATCCTGAAAGGCAAGTCAAGGAACGGACAATGACAAATATTTCAAAGAAAAAAGCAAGAGAAAATCCAGAAAGGCAAGTCAAAGAAAGGTCAATGACAAAGGGTTCTATGCAAAAAGTTAGACAAAATGAGGAAAGAAAGAAGAAAGAAAGAATGTTAACTCTTAAATCAATGCACAAGTGCCGCTCTAGTAAATTGTATAAAGATTCAGAAAGGATGAAAAAACAGAATAAACGTTCATCAAGATTCAATATGATAGTAGAAAATGAAAGAAATAAGACTAAGCGCCAGAGTCTAAGGTCTAATTTAGATTATAAAATTAAGGAAAAGAGCTACAAAAGTTCAAAGCGATATGGTTCCAGCTTAGACGACTGCATTGAAAAATTTAAGAAGAATGTTTCAAAAGGCCCTGTTTATGTTTGTTCATGCTGTAACCAAACATGGTTTAAACATTCTGTTGTGTTATTCAACAAACTAAATTCTAAATGCTCTTCTGATGCAGTTAAAAAATTTTCTACAAATTACATCTCTGTTGATGATTGTGAATGGCTGTGTAAAACATGCTATGAAAAAATTAAACTTAACAAAGTCCCTCCAATGTCTGTTTTCAATCAAAATGCATTTCCTGTACTGCCAAAGGAACTGAATTTACATCAGCTAGAGGAAAGATTAGTTTCTTTGAGAATCCCATTTATGCAGATTAGAGAATTACCAAGAGGAGGTCAGTTGTCCATCAAAGGGAATGTTGTCAATGTCCCGGTTGACATTCAGCCTGTTATACACAGTTTACCAAGAACATTAGATAGTCACTATACAATACCTGTTAAACTTAAGAAGAAACTTTCATATAATAAATGTGATTTCACTGAAAATATTAGACCTCTGCATGTTTTAAGTGCTCTTCATTGGTTAGTGAACCATAGTGTACTGTATAAAGAATCTGGTGTTAAAGTAGATGATGACTGGATGCAATCAATTACTTCAGATTGTAGTGATACAGTAAAAGAGTTCTTTGGAATGACAGGTGAAAGCGTAAGTGAAGAATTAGATTGTAATGATGATGTGAATTATGACTCTGATCACTTTAGTGAAGTTGACGAGACAGAAAAGGTTATTGGTAATAGTGACACTATGCTGGATGCTGCAGACCCAAATAAAGACAACGCTTATACTTTTGCTCCAGGTGAGGGTCAAACACCACTCAGCCTTTATCAAGATCCTGATGCAGAATATTTGTCTTTTCCTACAATTTTCTGTGGACAGAGAAGAAGTCCAAATGATAAAAAACATGTTCACATTCACTATAGTGATACATGCAAGCTAGAACTGAGGCATATTGATCGCAGAGTAGCATCAAATATTCCCAATATCTTCTTTAAGTTAAAGAAAGTTCAACTGAAACAAATTTCTGATAAAGTCCATCTTGCTTTGCGTAGATGTAAAACAGAAGGTAAAACATTTACTGCCTCACAAATGCTTGATACAAATCATCTTAAAGGTGTTGTGAGATTGGATGAGGGATTTTATATTTTCAGAAGTTTAAGGAATTCACCACCATATTTTGAAGCCCGTAAAAAAGATGTTTTTGCAATGATTAGACAACTAGGATTACCTACTTGGTTTACATCTCTTTCGTCGGCAGATACCAGATGGCATGATCTACTAAATATGCTCTCTCAGATAAATGATGGAAAAACAATGTCTGTGGAAGAATTGGATAACTTGACTTGGATTGATAAAACAAAACTTGTGCAAAAAGATCCAGTTACATGTGTAAGGTATTTTGACAACCGAGTACAAGAATTCATAAACACTGTACTTAAAAGTCCCCATGACCCATTAGGAAAAATAATAGATTACTTTTATCGTGTTGAATTCCAACAAAGAGGTTCACCTCACATCCACATGTTAATATGGATTGAAAAGGCTCCTAGATATCATGAAAGTTCATTAGATGAAGTAACATCCTTCATAGATAAGTATGTATCTTGTGAGAAAAATCCAGATCAACAACTTGTAGAACTACAGATACATAAACATTCCAAGTCTTGTAGAAAGAAACAGAAATCTATTTGTAGATTTGGTTTTCCCATTCCTCCAATGAAAAGCACAACTATATTGGAACCGTTAAATGACTGTAAAGAAAAGCAAAATTACAAAGATTTATTTGTCAAAATACAAAAGAAATTGGATGAGTTGAAGGAAACAAATATTACGGTAGATGATTTCCTTACTGAGATCAAAGTAAGCAAGGATGATTACATCAAAGCAGTCCAAAGCTCATTGAGTGGTCCAAAGGTTTTTCTGAAAAGAAAATTAAGTGAGGTTAGAATTAATGCATACATGAAACCTATTCTAAACGCTTGGGGTGCAAACCATGACTTACAATTTGTATTGGATCCATATGCATGTGCTGTATATATAGTTTCATATATTAGTAAAGCACAGAGAGGAATGAGTATTCTTATGAATGAGGCATGTAAAGAAGCTAGAAGAGGAAATATGGATCTCCGACAACAGGTTAGACATATTGGAAATAAATTCTTGAATAGTGTTGAGGTTAGTGCCCAGGAAGCCTGCTACTTACTTTTACAACAGCCATTGACAAAAGCCTCAAGGGATGTTGTTTTCATTAACACTTCTTTGCCTGAAGAGAGAACATTCCTACTTAAGTCTAAGGAATCTCTTGAAAAATTATCTTCAAATTCTACAGATATTGAAGCAGATAATACCATTAAAAGATATTCTAAAAGACCAAAACAACTTGAAAATTGGTGTTTAGCAGACTATGTGTCCCAGCTTGATATCAAATACAACACTGACAAAGGCACTGCAAGAAATTCAGGTGAAAACATTTCTGAAACATTAAATGAAGAAACCAATGAA
Source organism: Fragum sueziense (assembly GCA_963680895.1). Classification (NCBI taxonomy): domain Eukaryota; kingdom Metazoa; phylum Mollusca; class Bivalvia; order Cardiida; family Cardiidae; genus Fragum; species Fragum sueziense. Next base: position 25,727 of record CAVMGG010000971.1, on the reverse strand, counting down.
GGTGAAAACAATGAAAACATGGATACATATTGTAACGAGGATGAGGTGCTTGACTCAGACACAAATGACTATAATTCAAGTGAGGATAGACAATATTCTATTCCTGGGGGTCGAATTGTTCTCAAAAATGGAATTGTTATAAGTGAAAGGAAACAAAGAAAAGTCATAAGATATGTAAGATTTTCGAAAAAAATTGACATCGAACAGTTCTGTAGAGAAAGATTGCTTCTATTTACTTCATGGAGAGATGAAAGTATTGATTTGAAACAAGGTCATGACTCTTACCTATCAAGGTACAGATCCATTAAAAATTTCATAGAGCACAAAGCCTTGCAGTATGAAAAGAATGCTGATGAACTAGATGATGCAATGGAGCGTGCTCACAATGAGGAAGATTTTGATGATGTTGCCCCAGGCACAGAGCAGTCTGAGCAGGATGACTCAAATATTGGTGCAAAAGAAAGTGAAAGTTTCATATTCTTTGATCCTGATAGACCTGAAAATCAGAGACAAGGTGATATTGCTGGAGATGTTGGTTTAAGTGTTGCTTCTGTAGATATTAGTGTACGCAGGAAAACAATGTCAGACATAGATTACAGGCAATTGATAAAATCATTGAATACGAAACAGAGAGAATTTTTTATTCATGTTTTCCAATCTGTTAAGCGTGATGAACAAAAGTTGAAAGTTTTTTTAACTGGTGGTGCAGGCGTTGGAAAATCTGTTCTTGTAAGTGCATTGTTTGAAGCTTTGCAGCGTTACTTGACATCTAATCCTGGTGATAATCCTGAGAACTGTAGAGTTCTTCTCTGTGCACCAACAGGTAAAGCTGCTTTTCATATAAATGGGGTAACATTACATTCAGCTTTCCGCATTCCAGCAAGCCAGGGTTATGATTGTACTCCACTTAATAGTGACACTTTAAACACCCTTCGAACAAAATATAAAGACTTGTCTGTTGTTATGATTGATGAAGTGTCCATGGTTGGAAATAACATGCTTAAACTCATAAATGAAAGATTAAAACAAATAAAGGGCAGTAATGTTCCATTTGGTGGCTTGCATATGATATTCATTGGAGACCTTTTCCAGTTGAAACCAGTGATGGATGGTTGGATATTTGAGAATTTGAAAACAAATTTTGGACCTTTAGCTACAAACTTATGGCAGGATTTTATTGTAATGCATGAATTGGATGAGATCATGAGGCAAAAGGAAGACAAGCAATTTGCTGAACTTTTGAACAGATTACGAGAAGGAAATCATACACAAGTTGACATTGAAAATCTAAAAAAGAGATTGACTGATACTGCTAGTACAGACTATCCACAAAATACAACACATTTATTCAATACCAATGAGAAAGTGAACAATTTCAATGTCAGGAGCTTTCTTAATAATACTAATGAAAAAGTAAACATTCCTGCTCTTGATCATGTATTAGGAGATGACAATGTGACAGTTAAACAACAACTAATATCAAAGTTGCCACATGATTCCACACACACTGCAGGGCTTAGTCAGATGGTAGGAATAGCTATTGGAATGATTTATGACCTATGTCTTAACCTTGATGTAGATGATGGATTAGTAAATGGGTCTTCTTGTATGATAAATAAAATTGAATACAGACAGAAAAATACTACTAGACCAAGTATTGTGTGGGTTTCTTTCAATGATGATAAAATCGGAACATCATGGCGTTCAAAGTACAGACATTTGTATCATAGTGCTATTAATCCATTATGGACACCTATCTTTGATTCAAAGAGGAACTTTGTGTATTTGAGAAAAACTTTTGTGAGAATACAAATCCCTCTGCGCCAGTCAACAGCAAAAACTGTACATAAATCTCAAGGAGACACGTTGAGTCAGGTTGTAATAGATATGGATGGAAAACGTGTATTTTCCCATGCCCATTATGTCGCAATAAGTAGATCAAGATCCCTGAAAGGCCTTTACATTCTAAACTTGAATGAAAGCAAGATTTCTGTGTCAACTAAAGTTCAAGAAGAAATGATACGTTTAAGAGAATCACAGAAATTGAAACTATGTTACACTCCAGTTTACATGACTAGTGACACTCATTTCACATGCCTTTTCAACAATATGCAGTCTTACAGAAGCCATAAGGATGAATTGTTTTCAGATCCCAATGTCAAAGCTGCAGATTGTTTATGCTTATTAGAAACATGGTTAACTGCAGATGATTCCATCGATTTAGTGCAGAGAACTGGATATCAAATTGTTAGAGCAGATGGGAAACAAGTAAGCAATGCTCGTCCTCACAGAGGAATTATCGTTTATGTGCGGGACAACATTCATATTTCTCATAGCTTTTCTGTGGTAAAGAAAAACATAGAAATGATTGTTGTAGAACTCTTGGTGCAAGATAAAGAAATAGTCATTGCAACATTGTACAACTCTCCTAAATCTTCGGTGACTGACCTGAAGAAATTTCTAACTGAAAATTTAAAGCATTTCAAAGGGAAGCACCTCATTATTCAAGGTGATATCAACATTGATTTATTGGATATGAATACAACTATCCAGAGGTTTATGCAGGATTTCTTCAACTGCAGTCAACAAGTGTCAAAAACAACCCATTATTCTGGCTCCTTAATTGATCATATTTACAGTAATATACCACTGATTCTCACTGATGTCATAGAATGTGTCTGGTCTGATCATTCGATGGTGTATTCTGCTGTGCCAAATCACAGTGTCAATCTTTCATAAAGTTTAAAAAAAAAATCATTAATATTGAGTTGTGTGAAGCTAATGACAAGTTTACATATTATTTTGAATGAAAGAGGTCAGTTTGAAATCTCACCCGTCATTGTTTTTTGCTTTGTCTGCTATTTCAGCAGACAAAGCTGGTGGTTCATATAGGTATGGGTGGCCACTATAGGTGCAGAAAGGTGGACACAAAGATATGTGACCTGTCACACTGAAAGGGACCTTCTGGTTTTTCCATTTAACCAAATCTTGAGATACATGAGATTCAGCAGATATCAACCAGATGTCATATTTGGAATTTTATTGAACATGTAAAACAAACAAGGAAACGAAATATATATATATCCAAGAAATTGCCTTAGAATGAAAAAAATTGATCCTAGTTAGTTTGCACAGACTGGCTAGGTTTGATATTTTTCACACTTTCCATAAGGTACTGTTAAGCTTGGCGGGTCACATAATTATGATCAAGCGATATAACATTCTTTTCTTATTTTTTTTCCTTCATGTTCAACACATATTTCAGCATCTAATAAGAAAGAGAGAAATTTCTACTGTAAGCCTTGTCATATGCTGAACTGTGTGGCAGAAGATTAACATAACGATCAGCCTGCAGTCACATGTTGACTGATCATTTTACACCTTTAACCCATTACCATACAGTGATTCCTTTTGACTCCCCAGAAGATAATGTCCATGGAAAACCATGTGGAAAATGAAGAAATTGCTTGTGAAAACCAAATTCTTCATTTCCCACAATGTTTTCTACATAAGATGACCAAACATGTAAGATTCATTCATTTTAAATTGTCATCTGCAACATTTTTGAATTTGGACTAAGTTAAATTTTTTAGATTTACACTGAGGAAATACTATTGTTTGTCGGAAATTATGTCACTGTTTAATTAATAGAATTGATTCCTATTTGTTACTTTCTGTTACACATGAACTTGCTACTTTACATTAATTCAACTGTACCTTTTTACTCACATTACTATTCCATTCTGCATAATTTTTCTGAAGGCAGTGCAGAGCTTAGCAAATGGTTCATCACGTATAAAAACAAGTTAAATGAGATTTGTAGATTAACATCTCATATATATTTATTGCAGTATGTTCTTTGAATTTCGAAATGTGTTCACACTAACTTACACAAATTTTGTATTTCACATCAACCTCAGTATTGAGAAGAAAACTCATCAAAAAATTAATGACCTGTAGGGTGAAAAATTATGCACAATGGTAAGATTATTGTGACAAATAGAGCAAATATTTATATTTTTATACGCCTGAAGGTTCATATTGTTATGGCCCCGGTCGTCTGTCTGTCCGTCAGTCTGTCCGTTAGCAATTTCTTGTGTGCGCAACTTCTCCTACAGTTTTGATTGGAATTTAATCAAACTTGCCACAATGATTCTCCATTGTGTCTATTTGTGCACATCGCTTACGGAATTCAGATAACCTGTTTCGTTTTTGAATTATCTGCCCTTGAATTGAAAAAATGGCAAATTTTACAAACAAGCCCCTCTCGGGTGTATATGCGCCACTCTGCGGAGCTCTTGTTCCTATTTTGATTATACTTGTTCTAAGCTCAGTAAAGCACTGTCTTACTTTTGTTAAAACTGCTGATCTACTGAAAAAGTTCATGTACCATTCATTGTTTGATTCAAAATATTAGTTTAGTGTTTTATGCGAGTTTTAGAATAAATCTCTGAAATGATTAGAAAATCAAAACAAAGACTAGTACTGATCCAAAAGGAGAATATATTTCAAAGATACTTAATGAATATATATAGCAATGTCATAGATTAACAAATAGACTTTGTTAGAAGTGGAAATGGTGCTTTGCACAAAGAATATCACAATAACCACATTTATATATAAATCATATGAAAGTCATGACAGATGATAGCAAGGGAAAGAGAGAAAAACAAACTATTTATTATATGTTACTCAAATAACAAGAGGACTGATATCATTATGACAGTCAAATATTCATATAAAGGGATTAATGCAACATCATTGTAAATGTGTATGTATTTAAATTTAATTATAATAGTTTAGAAATAATCACTTAAGTATGTTTTTGTATGGCATAGAACAATTCTTTCATATAATAGATGGAAAGGCATTTTAATATATAGCTGTACAATCTGCAAAACTTTGTTTTATCATTGGAATAAAAGCTTACAGGTCTAAAACTCATATATGTACATTTATAGTGAAGATGTCACTCATAACAGATCAAGACAATCCAGAAAGGCTTGTCGGTCTGTAAAGGGTAGAATGATGATCAAAACACATGAAATATGATCATATTCTATTTTAAACAATGGGGTCCTGCTTGACATGGTAGCTTGAATGCCAAACTCATTTCTTGTGAGAAGTTGCGGGTGATGTGATTGGATTACATTCAAGCTGCCATCCATGTGGGTATGGCCTTTGGCAAGTCATTTCAGAGCCCCAGCCTAGTTATAGAGAACATTGTTGACAAAAATTAAGTTGTCCTGGGTTAATATCAGCAGATAGTAGCAATATGCTTTTTGAATTTAGATGTTATACAAAGGTTTGAATAACAGATAATGTTGAGATGAATTAACATTTTACTTTTGTCAAAAACATGAATAAGCTGTAATGAAACTTAACGCTTTCCCAAATAAGAGCTTGTTCATGACGTCCCTAATTTAAGAGGCTTCTGTAAACATTGAGTGCTGATAATCAGCATTTTCTTCTTTTGCTTCATTTTTTTCATAAATTTATTCATTTATTTTTATTTTGCTATATTGTGCAAAACCTGTTTTCATCACCTTCCATTTTGTCTTCTGGTGCAGCTTTTAAATTGGAAGTCTAAAACAATGCCATTTGGGAAAGGGTTAATTGAAAATTTTAAGTAATACATGTACATGCATAATATGAATTCTGCAAGTTGTTTATTTAACAACTTTTATGTAATGAAAATATGTATTGATTGTATGCTATTGTAAACAACAATTTCAATTACTTAAACATTCTTTAATAAAACTTCATTATTTACAGAAACACTTGTGTTTGAGTTTTATTTATACTACCAAATCAAGTTAAACATAAAAACCACTGGTGGTGAACTCGGCCAAAGCAAGGGACATTTTTCGCTACCACAAGGTACAGATATTTCAGTTAAATGTGAGTTTAAAGATCTGATTGGATAGTTTTTCTAATAACAATGAATTTGTTCTAAAAATAGACCGGATGTAGCAATTTGTATAGACAAACCGTCTGTGTTGTTATAAAATCTCGTAACTACAGCTTAATCCAAGCCGTAGTTACAATATTTAAAACAACACAGACGAAATACTATGATCGCGAAAAAATGTCCAACGCTTTGGCCGAGTTCACCACCAGTGAAAACTATCTGGCAAGGTCATATAAATCAAAATTGTGCATTTTACGGCAATTTAAAGAGAGAGATGAAAAAGATCATATCCATGATAATTTTGTGTTGTGTGGAAATCTAAGATGGAAAACCCTACGATACAGAATTTCCAGCCAAATTCTGCCTTATTTCCATAAAACTAAAGCCTTGGCATCATTAGTATCATTTACACCTGTTTTCAGCTCTCCTGAGCACAAGGTGCTATTATATGAGCTTTAATGATCGTCCATCGTCCAGCATCTATCTGTTGCGGGACTTAACCCAATACTACACATTGACTCCCTAAAAGATAACAGCTTTGAAAAACAGTGCGGAAAATGAAGAAATTGCATGTGACAAGCAATTTCTTCATTTCCCACAATGTTTTCTATGCCAAAACACCAAAATATTTTAAATTTCATTCACTTGAAATTGTCGTCTGCAATATCTTTGAATTTGGAAAAGCCCCAAATTTTGCCATTTTGGTAATGGGTCAAAAAATATATTGGAATTTCATCTTTAACTAAGTTTCACTGAAAAAGATATGGCAGGTTGGATCTGAGTACAATAATACACAGAAAATATTGAGGCAAAAGGAGAAAGTGCTGATTATCAGCATTTTCTTCTATTGCCTAAATGTTTTCTCAAGCCTATTCTATCGGGGACATCAAAACCAGCCCTGCGTCCAGTAAGACAAAACGTTTTGTCTACTGAACGCAGCCCAGGTCTTGTTTCAGTTTGGAAAAGGGTTAAGCTGCGGTTACAAGGTTTGGTTGAAATACAGGGATATACATATTGTCGCTTTTCTGCAAAAACCTTGTATCTGCAGCTTGTTTTAAGCTGCAGATACATGTTTTTGGCAGAAAAGCAGCGATATATAACTTTTCCTATTTACAAACAATACTTATTACCACTGAGAAATAAGGTTTCTCAAGGTAAAGTCTATTCTGGAATCAGCTTTCCTGTCAAATTTCCTTATGAAAATCTATACTTGAACCGTCTCATTGATTGAAATACTGAGCCAGTGGAGCGATACAGGCCCTCTTGGGCCTCTTGTTTACAGGTTTTTCAGTGAATATTCATAAATCCTTGTCAATGTCATTTTCTTGTCTCAAGTTTTATAAGTGGCGGCGTATATTGTGACGGTGGCACTCTTGTTCCCAATTCATTCAAAATGTTAAACTTACGATTGAAAAATGAATGTTTCTCTTACATTTTTAACCCAAAATGAGCTAGTTTGCACTGTTAAAATTTCCCAATTAGGCCAGACTCCGTTTCCCAAAATGGCTAGGAAAACCCCTGGCAGTTGAAAACGGCATAAAACCCCAATAAACAATCAAATGAGCACCCACAATATAGGGTTTGAGGAATAAAACATGATATTTTGCATTTTGAAAAGTTGCAACGACTCACTTATCTTGAACTCTGGAATAGCCATTGATCTTGCAACCTTGCAGGATGTTGGTTTGGAAATGCTTCAGGAAAAAAAGATAATTCTGATAATCAGCATGTTCATATAATCGAAAGATGAATTTGAAGTGATATAATTTTCTCAAATGTGTCGTTTTAGAATCAAGGACATCATAAAGAGCCATTGTTACGGAAATGACTTGAATTTCACTTTAGTATCAAATATGATAAACAAAAGGTATTAATTTTTAGCAAAAACATTGCTGTCTATTCTAACTATGTTTCAGGGTTTCTCATGGTCCCTAATGCCACACAAGGTCAGAGAACAGTTGAAGAGAAATAAAGTTAAAGGGAAGATACTCTTGTTTGACTTTAACAAGTCGGATGATGGAGTTACTGAACTTAGATTTAGTGATGATTTTGACAGTTCACATTTTGCACCACATGGCATTAGTGTTATCCAAAATGAAGAAACGGGTAAACATTTTATTTATTTCATATTTGAAGAAAAAATGAAGTGCATATTTATTCAGTCTTTCCACATGTCAGGGAAATTTAAATTTTTTCAAGATCAAGAAATTGTTAGGGAATACTGTGAACTGTCAGAGAAATTTAAAAGTAACCAAAAATGTAAGGGAGTTGTCAGGGAGTTTTGAAAATAATAAGATCCTGTGACATATGTTGAATTATTTTGACATCACTGTTTCTAAATTTCTAAAAAATTTGCCAGTTGTAATAGATAGACTAAAAATACTATGACGAAACATGACAGGGAATGTTCGTAGGAATTTCATTAAGGATATGTCAGGAAATTGACAGGGACTTTTGTTAGCTCCACTGGTTTTGTCTGACTTGTGGCAAGGAATTTCTTTTATGTTTTTGGTTTAAACTTATTTTATTCATTTCATTTGTCCATTTAATAAATCATCATGTGGTTGCACCTCATAACTCCAGCTTGATTAAAGCTGGAGTTAGGAGGTTTTGCAATAACATTGACCATATATGTAACAACTGCAGGAAGAGGAAAACTTGCAAAGATTTTATCAGAACAACCATTTAACGGAGTGAAGACATTCTAAACTTGTTATTTTAAATCCAAACCCTATGTTGTGGGTACTCATTTGAATCGTCTCAATGAGACAATTCAAATGAGTACCCATATTATAGGGTTTGATGAACTATAATTGAAATATTGCATTTTGAAAGTCCTTTACCCCTTCTTATCAGGAGCTTTGGTATTACGATGATACAGGATGGGGGGAAAAGCCTTTTCATCTCTTCTAGGTAAAGTGAACAGACATGGGGTAATCATAATCAGTAATTTAATCGATTATTAATCGATTAACAAATGCCAATAATCATGAATTTATCGATTAATTAGCTTTTTTCTGATTATTTGATTAATAATTTAATCAATTACTGATGAAAAAAGGCATTAATCATGATTATTTTATGATTACTTTTTGATTATTTTGGATGTATAAATGATCTAAAACAAAATAAGATGCACCTGTAAGTCGCACCTTTTACCTGTTCACACTTATACAAAGCAGCCTATGCCCAAAGGCCACTTAGTGTTATTCTTACACCTGTGATTGAAATTTCACACATTTTGGGGAGTTGAAACTGAAAACTTGTAATAGTTGGAAAATGCTGAACAAACCTAAATCTATTTCATTAGTAAAATTTTCCTTAAAATGCAATCATACTATGAACATGTTAAACTGAAAAACAAATGTACATGAAATAATAAAATGATTCATTATAAAGAAAATCGATGAGTTGATAAAAGTTTTTTTTTTCTTTTATCATCTTCAGGCATAATTTATCAAAAAATAATGTAAAGTACTAACTTTGGGCAAAAAAAAAAAAAAAAAAATAGAATCAAACTAGGCGATTTGAATTATTAGATTCTGCTTATACTGGGTTTACATGATTTTGATGACTAGTATCTTTTCTCTTCTCTTTACCCAACCATTTCCTATTTAAGTTTGTAAACTTGAAATTCTTAATATGAAATGTTCTAGATAACATTAAAGCAAAAGGAGAAACTGCCTTTATCAACTTCAATCATTTCTCTATTGAATAGTCACCATGGTCTAATCATGGTTCCAATGGCTTCAATATGGTCTGATATGTATGCATAAATTCCATTTTCATCTTCATCATTTGTGATGGTTTATAAGAGCATTCAGGAAAGATATCTAAGATATTATGTTAATCAAAACTTCAATAACCAACAAGTCCATACATCCTATTTTCATCCAACTTTGTCAAAAAGAACTTGTCAATTCTTCTTACCACAACATCTAGAAAAAACTTTTTTAGTATGCCATTCATCTTGATTGAAATGGTCCGTCTACAAATATCGAACATCTATATAACGAAACTGGTGTGTTTCAGGACATTTATGAAATAGAAATGTAATTTCTAAAGTAAAAGATATTTCATATCATATGATTCTGTTCAGATTATGTATTTGAAGATAATGAAATGATATTTGCCCCTTTCAACTGTTTATTTTTAGCTCGAGTTTTCGAAGAAAATGAGAGCTTATACTGTCACCCAGGCGTCGGCGTCGGCGCTGGCGTTGCAACCAAGGTTAAAGTTTTTTCAAACATCAATAACTTCCATACTATCAAAGGTATTCAACCCAAACTTGGTATACTTATTCACCATCACACCCTCTACTTTACTATCAGGGCCCATGACCCTGGGACCACTCTATATGGAGTTATGCCCCCTTTATACTAAGCAACTTAGAAAGTCGAGCGCGCTGTCTTCGGACAGCTCTTGTTTGTTATGCAAAAGCGTTTATCCATGATTAATGATTAACAATCAATTACTTACCCCCAAATTAATTATTATTAATCAATTACTGAGGTATTTTTCAGTGAAAGTAATTTAATCGATTAATAATCAAGGGTGCATTAATCATTAATTTAATCAATTACTTTTTCAAGTAATCGACCCCATGTCTGAAAGTGAAAATATTACAAGTAGTAGATCATCCACTGTGCTATGACAGTTTTGAGAAGTTTGAATTTACACAAGACAAATTATTGTTGGATCATATAGTTTTGAAAGTGGAACAATTAAAATTTCTCTTTACATCTTTCCAGGAAAAGTAACAATATTTGTGGTAAATCATCTACCAGGCTATGACAGTATAGAAAAGTTTGAATTCATACAAGACAAGTTATTGCTGGATCATATACATTCCTATGTGGGGCATGAGGTCCATTTGTAAGTGTCTTTTCTGTTAACCCTTTCCCAAACAACAGAAATTTGAGTTCCACATTTAAATGTGCTGCAGACAACTGTATGGGTGGTGATAGAAAAAGGATCAATAATTTGTGCATAGTATAACACAGAAAGTAATGAGGGAAAAGAGGAAAATATGCACAATGCTTTTCCAAGCCTCATCTACTGGAGATATTAAAACCATGTCTTGTTTAGGAAAGAGTAAACTTTAACTTGAACTTAAACTAAAGCTTTTAACCTTTTACCTAACAAAGCCTTAGCCAGGCCTCTGTTTTACTAACGATCTTACAACGATATTTCTGTGTAGACTGTGGAACAACACATCTGATTTCACAAGAAATCAGATTTGGTCCATCAGGTTGATTGTTACAAGTTCTTACGAAAAAAATATATCTAATCATACGTCTTTTAGTAAAACTACAGAGCCCTGCAGGTTTTGATGTACCTATCAGAGAATGCTAGACATTTACACTAGGCTAAACCATATGTTCATGGACAACATTTCGTTCTTTAACATTATTCCAGTCCTCTTTTTATTCCTTTGATGTAAAAAGCTTTTAGTCCTTGGGCCAGGACCAGGAAAATGGGGTAAGTATTACCAGAAAAAAGGACAAAAGGACACCTATATATATTTGTAGATATACATCTGGCGGATGTTTTTTAGTGATGATATCCGACATGAATAGTAGCTAAATATATTTTACCCTTACCTTTATATAGGTACCCTTCACGACGTGAATGACAATCTGGTTTGGGGTAAGGGAAAGGGAAAAATTAATAAAAAATATTACATGAATGTATAAATCTATTTATTTGAATCCATACGTATGAGCATGTATTTCACTACTTATGAATCATGATTTTTTTAATTATGTAATTATAATGACGTCATTACTCCTCTTCAAAAGATGCTTTATGTGCAATCAAGTGTAAGAATTTGCCGAAATATTCGAAAAAGTATTTTTCTATAATTATCATTTATTTCTAATGCAAGAAGACATGGTTTTTCATAAAGTACATTATCTTAAAAACATTTTGAGCGTTGTTTGCACTCTGGCCGTCGGGGCTTTTGGTTGTAACCCTTATCTAAAACCCTTAACCCTATCATTTTTTGCATTCAAATTTATAACACTTATTTGGTCATATTTTCATTGAATATTGACCTACAGGTGTCAAAATGGTATCAAATGAAAGCTTATGACTCGCTCTTTCGTTTGTAGTTATCTTATTCAAATTATCTCATTTGCATATTCATGAATATTAATGATTTCCCTTAAAAATTCCATTTTTTTGCGAAAATTTTGATAAATACTTTCCAAAACAAGGCGTCTCTTTTCAGGCGGAATTTTGAAAACATGATTTTTCTTAAAGAACATTTTATTAGAAACATTTGAGCCTTGTTTTACACTCTGGCAGTCGGGGCTTTTTGTCGTAACCCTTATCTAAACCCTTAGCCTCATCAAATTACTTATGTAAATTTTGAAAATGAATTCGGCCATATCTTCATTGAATATTTTCACACAGTTGTCAGAATGATATCAAATGAAAGCTTATGACTTATTCTTTCATTTTAGTTATGTTATGCAAATTAGCTCATTTGCATATTCATCAATTTTCCCAAAATTGCGATTTTCGATAGAAATTTGGTAAATACTTTCCAAAGCGAGGCATTTTTGTGCAGGGGAATTACGTAAACATATTAAATATTAAAGAAAATAATATATCAAACATTTTGAGCGATGTTTGCACTTAATTTGGCAGTAGGGACTTTGGGTCATAAACCTTATCTAAACCCTTAAACCTATAAAATTGTTCAGTCATTTCAAAACGTTTTTGGTCATGTCTTAGTTGAATATTGACCTACAGATGTAAGAATGGTATCAAATGAGAGTTTATGACTTGCTCAATAATTTACCATAAATTTTATGCAAATTACCTTATTTGCATATTACTTAAAACTGTGACCCTTTTTGCGAATTAGGTTTGTGTTTGGTAAATGTGTCATATCTCTGTTTACTAAGGCCATTACTCTAAAACTTTGCACATACCTCTATGTCCATGATACCAACCTCAAGACAGATATCTATTACTCTAGCAATTAATGTCGAGCAATTTTTACCTTTTTGTGGCCTAGAAATTCTTCATCAAACTTTAATGAGCATCTTTCAAATATCTGTCACAAATAATTTTGTTTCTGTCATAACTATTGCTTTCAAACTTGGCATTTGCTCTTGCTTCTAAGATCAGCATCTGTTATGTTATCTAGTAACAGTTAACGTTCATTCGTTTGGCAAATTCACTCATTTTCATGCAAGATTCAATCATTTGTTAGCATCCGTAATTTTGCATCTTATTGTAAATCTGCTTAAATATAAGGGCTAAACAACCCTTTTGAACGAAAAAAATATATCCTAAATCAAATATCAAATAGAAAATAATGTCCCTAAAGTTTAGGAAAACACTGATACAGTAAACTGAATACATTATCATAAATGATTGTTAAATATCTTAGCACTTTCTTTGCACAATTTACACAAATGATTGAATGATTATGATGATGAACAGAACTGATTAGATGGTTCAAATGATCTCGTTTGATACTTTTAGAATTCAAAGCAGAATCAAAACACATGGATTAACAAAAAGGGCAACTATAGCGGGCGAGTATTGATCTGGCAGAGCATTCCATTCGATTAGCATGGGCTGCTCTGCCAGGTCGTTTATCGTAATTATACAATATATTGAAAGTTTATTGACATCGTTTAAAACTAAGGTTGTAGGTCGTATACATGTAAAGCAGATTCTTTAGGGGATAGCTAGATCTATGACAGAAGGTATGAATTTTGCAATTATAGTGTTTTTATTATTATTATTATTATTATTATTATTATTATTATTATTATTATTATTATTATTATTATTATCATTATTATTATTATTATTATTATTATTATTATTATTATTATTATTATAATTATTATTGTCTAGTTCGGTTTTGTACAAATGTATTTTTATACTGAAATGCCGGAATCAACACATAATTTTAAGACACTATTAGCTTTCATGTGTTTTAGAGCGTTCCTTGGATGATATGTGCACTTCCGAGGAGTATGATCTTCTGCAGTTCCTCGATAACTGGTGCACAAGGGATTTGTTTGAATATTTTGTCAAGTCCCTTCTTAATGAGACCAAGTGCACCTACAACGACTTGTACAGTTGTCGTCTCCATACCCCACATTCTGGCTACTTCTATCTCAAAGTCTTTGTATTTTGATAGTTTCTCAAGTGCCTTACCGGAGACATTTCTTTCAGATGGAACCGTCATGTCAATCATGATGAACGTCTTGTCCAATTTGTTCTTGATGATGACGTCTGGTCTGTCAGCCTTGATCCCTGTACCATTATTCACTGACATGTCCCTCCACAACAGTTTTTGGTTGATGTTCATACAATTTTTTGTTTGCTGAGAGTCCAAATTGCTTGCAGATTTTCCAATGAATGTACCCTGCTGCCTTGTCATGTCTTTAAATGTACTATGTTGGCACTAATGTTGGACAGCCTGAGACAATTTCATCATATTGGTTGCATATTCTGCACTTTGGATCTGTACCATCTTTGATGATCTTGTTGTGATATGCTCTTGTAGCCAAACTCTGATCTTGTGCTGCTATCACCATTCCCTCTGTTTCTACATTGAGACCTGCACTAGAGAGCCACTTATGTGTCTGATCTTGGTCAACATCTGGTTTGTCAAACATTAAGGGTATTGCCCATGCATTGGTTTGACTTTCCATGTTTGTGTCATCCTCTTTTGGGCATTTGCCTTTGTCCGTCTTGTTCTTTTGGTAAACCCTGTGACGGATTCTTCTCCATTTCTTGTCGTTTGTGCAATGTTCAGTTCTTGAATGAATTTTCTGGCTTGCTCTGAGATTGAGTAAAGTTTCTTGTTACGTTCATGTTCCCGGATCAGATGTAGCAGATTGTCTTTTGTTGTCTCCAAATACGTGTTTATGCCATCTCAATATATGAGAGGCCCCTGCCACCGAGTTTTCGTGGTAGGTACAATCTTTCAACGTCAACCTTTTGGTGGTGCATTCTTTCTGTTGTTAGTAACTGTCTGGTCTTTGTGTCAAGTTTTCCTTTTTTCTTGCATTTGTCAGTTTATGATATTGAAATTGTATGTGACAACTGGGACTGCCAGGGTGTTTATGGCTTCAATCTTATCTGCAGCTTTTAGCTCACTCTTGATGGCAAGCCTTAACTCTTCTGTAATACTCTTTTCTGATCTTTTCCTTCATTGCTACATGTTGTTGTTTAAATTCCGTCACCTTCATTAACACAATGTATTTGTATATAGCGTCTCGGTCTAGTTTCTAGATGATGGTGTCTCTTTCCAGCTGTATGTCAGATGTTTATGTTAGTTTTCCTTTTTTGAATGTGGCTTTTGGACACTTGTCCAGTTCAAATTGCATACATATGTCATCACTAAAGACCTTTACTGTCTCGAGCAGTTGTTTTTGCTGGTGATCGTTCTTGGCAAAGGTCTTTAGGTCATCCATGTAGAAAAGATGGCTGATCTTCTTGCCTTGGATGTCATATCCGAGTCCAGTGTCATTCAGCATGGCATTGAGAGGGACAAGAAACAAACAGAAGTGGAAGGGTGATAGTTATGCGACTTTGCATGCAGATGGTTAAGTCTTGAACTTCTTTGGCCTTGATTTGAAACCTACCGGATGAGGACTCCCACCACGCCCATTTATTTGGGACCATAACCTTTGACCTAGTTACCCTGACCTTTAAAAAACTTAAACTTTAAAGGGCTTACAACAGGAATTCATCCTTAACCCCAAAATGCTGTCAAAAACACTGTATACTGAGTCCGCCGTCTCTTTCTTGTCTCCTTTTAGATGCAGTTTACCTATAATTGTCCATAATTTGCCAATGAAGTAATAATTAATTTATTTGTGTTATTTTACCTTTTGAATTACGGTATAAAACACACATCATATTTACATTGTAACTAGAAATGTCTCATTTCAGCAATTTAAACACGCAGGGGCATATTGTTTTACTCTTGTCTGTCTGTCTGTCCGTCCATCTGTCTGTATGAAGACTTAACACTGGTTTTTTCTCCAAAAATATTTGACATACAAAGCTATAATTTTGTATGTAACCTTCTTTTGAACAATGATATTTATCTGTTCGTGCAATATCAATATGACCTTCTTCAAGGTTATTCATTAACCCTTATCAATCCTTAACTCGAAAACTTAGCATAAAAACTTAACATTTCCATTCCTTGGGCATTTGCGTTTCACGATCTTGTTATTAAAGTTTTTATTAATATTCATAAGCATACTATTTAGTTTTGTGTAAGAGATGTCTTAACAAAATAACATTTCAAAACTAAAATGTATGTTTTATTACTATAATGGTTTTAAAATGTTTTTGCGATAAGTTGAAGCTAATGCTGAAACTTCTATAAGAAGACAGTAAGAAGGTTGTTAAATTTTGCTTATCCGGCACTTTGAAATGGAACAACAGTCAGAATTCATTAACAGGTTCAAGAAAATACAGAGGGTTTTCATTTTTGGCTTATGACATAATAATGCCATACTCCATATTTAAAAGCATGTAATTTGCTCGGCTTATTACCTCCCTTTATGGATATACCTGTTGTGATTGTTTTCATATACATGCTGTGTAGGACAAATTATTCAACATGAATTGTATTTCTATGCATCTGGTTTATATGTGCAATGTACGCTTAGTATAGAAAGCAGTAAAGCCACACTATTTTAAGCATTTCAAAACCTTGCACTGGATTTCAACTATCCAAACCCTATCAAATTTCAAATGCACATTCTGAGGTATAGCTACTCTGCAGAGTGGATATCATCGCATTTTTGTTCTTCCTTTGGATAGGTCTTTCAAGATATATAGGTGTCCCTTTGTCCATTTTAGTGGTAACTCCAACCATATCTGGCCCAAGGACTATTTATTGAAAATCCTGTTTCTGTTTACACATTACTATCATTATGTTGTTGTTTTTGCAGGGTAAATGATGTTGCAGCAGTTAGTGAAAACAGTTTCTATTTTACCAATTATGGATATTCAAGGGAACATTTCTCGTTTATATTTGAACTTTTGTTGATGTTTCCATGGGGCAATGTGATGTATTATGATGGTGCTACTTACAGAATTGTGCAAGATGGTTTAGTCATCCCTAATGGTATTATATTATCCAAAGACCAAAAGTAAGTGAACCATTTGATTCTATTACTTTATTTGCTGCGGCCTCAGCGCAGTTGGTAGCGCATCTGCCTCTCTTCGATACCCGGTCGCGGCTAATGCCCTTTCTGACAAAATTGTCACCCACCAATGGGTTTGAAATCGTTAACCTAAGTTGAGCAGCTGGAGGCTCGGTAAGGGTGTTATGGTAGTACTGGTTTGAGAAACAACAGGAATCCATAGGTAGGTGCTCCAGCGGCCGCGATATAACCCTGGCAGTTGAAAGCGGCGTTAAACCCCAATAAACTCAAACTCTATTACTTGATTTATTTGAAAATGGCACTGATCTTTATGCAATATTTGATAAATAGCCTAACATACATCAAAGAGACCTAAATCATAGTACTCTGATATGTAAAGAATGCAAGAAAATATGATTGAATTTTTATAAGGAAACGGCGAAAGAGTGTAAAGTTATGATATCTAAAGTTCAGCTTTGCCATGTCCATAAAATTGAATGATAGTGTGGTCCAGATTCAAAGGGAAACTCATTACAACTTTGATTTTTAGCTCAACTTTTCGAAGAAAATGAGAGCTTATACTGTCACCCGGGCGTTGGCGTCGGCGTTGCAACAAAGGTTAAAGTTTTTTCAAACATCAATAACTTCCATACTATCAAAGGGATTCAACCCAAACTTGGAATACTTATTCACCATCACACCCTCTACCTTACTATTAGGGCCCATGACCCTGGGTCCACTATATTTGGAGTTATGCCCCCTTTATACTAAGCAACTTAGAAAGTCGAGCGTGCTGTCTTCGGACAGCTCTTGTTAAAGAAAGTATTTTAATATTATACACTACTTGAAAGATTTTAACAAGGAATATGTAAATTCAAGATTTTGTATCTAATACTATCTATTGTATCTTTTCATGCCCCCAGTATCGAGAGATCGGGTGCATATTGTTATGCTCCCCGAAAAAATTTCGGGGGAGCATATAGTCGCCACTCTGTCCGTCCGTCCGTGTGTCCGTCCGTCCACAACCATATTTCAGCAACCCTTGGACCAAATTCAATGAAACTTCACATGTGAACTCCCTGGGTCAATACCTAGAGACCTTTCTCTCTGTTTGTAAATTTAAGGCTGCGTCATGGAAAAAGGGGCCTTAGTGTAAAAATTAGTTCTTCTCTTATTTCTCTTCATCTAATGGGCAGAATTTAATGAAATTATGTGCTCATGTATTAAATAGGATGTTTTAGACCATATTCTATAAATAATGTGTGTACAAAAAAGCTGTCATGGGAAAAGGGGGCTTAATGTATGATAGTTTTTATTTCGTGACAAACACTTATTCGGGGAGCATAATCCGTCTGTGACGACTCTTGTTTTATTTGTGTCCGTCTTCTGTCGGAAAACTTAACATTGGCATTTTCTCCAGTAAAAAGCCATTTTAGGGGCATTAGTATTTCACAAACACTTCTTGTTAGTTTTAGGAAAACTTTTTTTTAGCTCAAATACTTTTTTGCTTACTATGTCTAGAAAAGACATATAACTGCAAAACTTTTTTTAGACCTGATAAGCGGCATTGTGATGAATCAGCAAAACTATTCTTAACCCTTGTCCTGCTGGGTTTAGATTTTGTTTCAAACAAAATACCAATTAAAAAGGCATTTCAATAAGTTCATCTAAAGTTTTGCCACAATAACTGATGAAAGCAGACTGTTAAGGCCAAGATCAGACTGCACATCTCTGTGCAGGCTGATCTTAGTCTATACTGTCTGCCAAAACTTTGGTCACAGCAAGTATATGATGTGTGAATTGCAAAAGAAGGGTTGAAAATACAATGTCTTTCCTTTAATTTTCTAAAAGAAAAATAAATAAATAACATAGACAATTTTTCCTGGACTTGGTCTCATGGAAATCAAAGTGCTTGGTAGAGAGGGTAGATGGATTGTCAGGGAAGTATATTTCGGATATAAATAAATTTGTTATTTAACCCACTGTGACACTTTTTGATGCCCCTCAAGAAAAGACCAGGAAAACATAGTGGAAAATAAAGATATTGCTTGTGACAAGCAATTTTTTTCATTTCCCACAATGTTTTCTACCCAGAGAGACAAAAAAATTCGATTTGATTTGCTTGATTCACATTCACTTGAAATTGTTGTCTGCCACATCTTTATACCCCCCAAATTCAATTTGGGGGGTATATAGGAGTCAGCTTGTCCGTTGGTCTGTCTGTCTGTCTGTCTGTCGGTCGGTCGGTCGGTCGGTCTGTAGCTTTTTTGTCCGCTCTATTTCTCCTAAACTGCTGGTCCAATTTTGTTCAAACTTCACATGTGAACTTATTACCAAGTGCAGATGTGCATATGAAATTTTTGTCACGGTTCATTGATTTTTGACGGAGTTACAGCCCTTGAGTGAATTTTCTTGTCCGCTCAATTTCTCCGATACTAATGGACAGATTTCAAAAAAACTTTACAGTTATGCTTAGTAGCTCTCAAATATGTGCATATCAAATTTTGGTGATGATTCATTGATTTTTGACTGAGTTATGGCCCTTTGCTGAAAATTGCCATTTAACGCAAAATCAATGTGTGTTGATCGTTTTTTCAATTTTTTGTCCACTCTATTTCTCATAAACTATCGGACCAATTTTGTTCAAACTTCACATGTGAACTCATTACTAAGTTGAGATGTGCATACTAAAAAAATTTTTCACGGTCCATTGATTTTTGACGGAGTTACGGCCCTTGAGTGAATTTTCTTGTCCGCTCAATTTCTCAGAAACTAAAAGACGGATTTCAAAAAAACTTTACAGTTATGCTTAGTAGCTCTCAAATATGTGCATATCAAATTTTGGTGATGATTCATTGATTTTTGACTGAGTTATGGCCCTTTGCTGAAAATTGCCATTTTACGCAAAATCAATGTGTGTTGATCGGTTTTTCAAATTTTTGTCCACTCTATTTCTCATAAACTATTAGACCAATTTTGTTCAAACATCACATGTGAACTCATTACTTAGTTGAGATGTGCATACTAAATTTTTTTCATGGTTCATTGATTTTTGACGGAGTTACAGCCCTTGAGTGAATTTTCTTGTCCGCTCAATTTCTCAGATACTAATGGAAGGATTTCAAAAAAACTTTACAGTTATGCTTAGTAGCTCTCAAATATGTGCATATCAAATTTTGGTGATGATTCATTGATTTTTGACTGAGTTATGGCCCTTTGCTGAAAATTGCCATTTAACGCAAAATCAATGCGTGTTGATCGGTTTTTCAATTTTTTGTCCACTCTATTTCTCATAAACTATTGGACCAATTTTGTTCAAACTTCACATGTGAACTCATTACTAAGTTGAGATGTGCATACTAAAAAAATTTTTTCGGTCCATTGATTTTTGACGGAGTTACGGCCCTTGAGTGAATTTTCTTGTCCGCTCAATTTCTCGGAAACTAAAAGACGGATTTCTAAAAAACTTTACAGTTATGCTTAGTAGCTCTCAAATATGTGCATATTAAATTTTGGTGATGATTCATTGATTTTTTACTGAGTTATGGCCCTTTGCTGAAAATTGCCATTTTACGCAAAATCAATGTGTGTTGATCGGTTTTTCAATTTTTTGTCCACTCTATTTCTCATAAACTATTAGACCAATTTTATTCAAACATCACATGTGAACTCTTATACCCCCCAAATTCAATTTGGGGGGTATATAGGAGTCAGCTTGTCCGTTGGTCTGTCTGTCTGTCTGTCTGTCGGTCGGTCGGTCGGTCGGTCGGTCTGTAGCTTTTTTGTCCGCTCTATTTCTCCTAAACTGCTGGTCCAATTTTGTTCAAACTTCACATGTGAACTTATTACCAAGTGCAGATGTGCATATGAAATTTTTGTCACGGTTCATTGATTTTTGACGGAGTTACAGCCCTTGAGTGAATTTTCTTGTCCGCTCAATTTCTCCGATACTAATGGACAGATTTCAAAAAAACTTTACAGTTATGCTTAGTAGCTCTCAAATATGTGCATATCAAATTTTGGTGATGATTCATTGATTTTTGACTGAGTTATGGCCCTTTGCTGAAAATTGCCATTTAACGCAAAATCAATGTGTGTTGATCGTTTTTTCAATTTTTTGTCCACTCTATTTCTCATAAACTATTGGACCAATTTTGTTCAAACTTCACATGTGAACTCATTACTAAGTTGAGATGTGCATACTAAAAAAAATTTTCACGGTCCATTGATTTTTGACGGAGTTACGGCCCTTGAGTGAATTTTCTTGTCCGCTCAATTTCTCGGAAACTAAAAGACGGATTTCAAAAAAACTTTACAGTTATGCTTAGTAGCTCTCAAATATGTGCATATCAAATTTTGGTGATGATTCATTGATTTTTGACTGAGTTATGGCCCTTTGCTGAAAATTGCCATTTTACGCAAAATCAATGTGTGTTGATCGGTTTTTCAATTTTTTGTCCACTCTATTTCTCATAAACTATTAGACCAATTTTGTTCAAACATCACATGTGAACTCATTACTTAGTTGAGATGTGCATACTAAATTTTTTTCATGGTTCATTGATTTTTGACGGAGTTACAGCCCTTGAGTGAATTTTCTTGTCCACTCAATTTCTCAGATACTAATGGAAGGATTTCAAAAAAACTTTACAGTTATGCTTAGTAGCTCTCAAATATGTGCATATCAAATTTTGGTGATGATTCATTGATTTTTAGCTCACCTGAGCACAAAGTGCTCAAGGTGAGCTATTGTGATCACTTTTTGTCCGTCGTCCGTCTGTCTGTCTGTCTGTCTGTCTGTCTGTCTGTCCGTCCGTCCGTCCGTCCGTCCGTCCACAATTTCGTGTTTACACTCTAGCATCTACAAATATAAGCCAATCTTGACCAAACTTGGTCAAAACATGTATGGCCATAAGATCTCGGATGAGTTCGATTATGGGTCAGATCCAACCAGAAAGTCAGGAGTTATCTGCCCTTGAATGCGAAAAATATCTAGTTTTGACATTGTTTACACTCCAGCATCTACAATTATTGATCAATCAAGACAAATCATGGACATAATGTTGCAGACCATAAGATCTCGGATTAGTTTGATTTTCAGTCTGATCTGACCAGAAAGACGAGAGTTATGTGCCCTTGAATTTGACAAAATTGCCATTTTCGGCTGTTTTTGACCTTGTT
This sequence comes from Fragum sueziense, assembly GCA_963680895.1. NCBI lineage: Eukaryota > Metazoa > Mollusca > Bivalvia > Cardiida > Cardiidae > Fragum > Fragum sueziense. The sequence goes on along the minus strand of CAVMGG010000971.1, from coordinate 3,491 downwards.
TACTCTCTAGAATCTACAATTATTCATCAATCAAGACAAAACTTGGACACAATGTTGGGGACGATGAGATCTCGGATGTTTCTGATTTTCAGTCTTATCTGATTAGAAAGTAGAGAGTTATGAGCCCTTGAATTTGACAAAATTGCCGTTTTTGACCTTATTTACACTCTAGAATCTACATTTTTTGACCAATCAAGACAAATCTTGGACACAATGTTGGAGACCATAAGATCTCAAATGAGTTTGAATTTCAGCCTGATCTTACCACAAAGTCAAGAGTTATGTGCCCTTAAATTTGATAAAATTGCCGTTTTCGGCTGTTTTCGACCTTGTTTATACTCTAGAATCTACAATTATTGATCAATCTAGACAACAGTTGGACACAATGTTGGGGATCATAAGTTCTGGGATGAGTTTGATTTTCAGTCTGATCTGATGAAAAAGTTGAGAGTTATGTGCCCTTTAATTTGACAAAATTGCTGTTTTCGGCTGTTTTCGATCTTGTTTATACTCCAGAATCTACAATTATTTATCAAACAAGACAAATATTGGACACAATGTTGAGCACCATAAGATCTTGGATGAGATTTTCACGTCATTGACCATAAGTTCGTTTTCAGTCTTAAAGTCATAAATATTTATTGAATTGAACAAAAATGTTGCTCATATCATTTTGGTTCAGGTGAGCGATATAGGACCATCATGGTCCTCTTGTTGACTGAGTTATGGCCCTTTGCTGAAAATTGCCATTTAACGCAAAATCAATGTGTGTTGATCGGTTTTTAGCTCCACTGGCCGAAGGCCAGCGAGGCTTATCAGAGGTCCCATTCACGCACATATGTGCGTAATTCACGTACAGAAAAGAAAATTCATGCACGCAAATTCTGGGTAAAGGGTGCATGCACGCGCTGGTTTCATAGAATGGAAAGAGCTGTAAAACATATTTTTCATGAAAAGGTTCTCTGTTTGACAGGAAAAAGTATTTCTAAGGCAATGAAAATACATTTTGTTGGTTTAAACTGGTTAAGTAAGTATGTTATTTCCCCTTGATGCCTATAACTTTATTGTTTACATTCAGAATGTAATTTTCATGATGAGTAATTATTATGAGCACCCTGTTTTCAAAGACACTCGATGATAGGCTTCAATAAACCAATCAACAAGCATATCTCAAAGTATTTGATTATTGTGTCACAAACCATGCTGTCTGCTTGCAGTAGAAATAATTGGAACAGAAATGTCAACAGAATGATTGTTTTTTCCAAACTGTAAGCATAATAGCAACTGAAAAATGGATGGGAATGACAACTTGTGTCTATGATGTTCGCTGATTGAGTTTAGATGCATGTTCAAAAAGGTAAAATGGTTTGAGTAATGGTATTTCTGTTCATGTCAACAAAACTCTGAAATTCTAACACCTATCACTCGCCATTACTTAACTGAATCATTACCACACAATGGACAAGACATTAGAGCCTTTTAAAAAACATTTTTTTTTAGTGCACCCCCAATTTTCATTTTGCACTCCCAACTTTTCACTCCAGGGAGTGCATGCACTCCCAAAAAATTTTTCGAGTGGGAACTCTGCTTATGTCATGGCCCTGTGTCCGTCGTCCGTCCGTGCGTCCGTGCGTCCGTGCGAAAACTTTTTCTTTAAACATCTTCTCTCCAAAACTACTGGACCAATTTCAACCAAACTTCACAGGAATCTTCCTTGTATAAACCTCTTCCAAATTCCTTCAAAAAAATAAATTCATGCAGAACTTGAATTTTAATTAATTAAATTAAATTAAATTTCGAAAAATCTATAAAAATCTTCTTCTCCAAAACTATTGGACCAATTTCAACCAAACTACACAGGAACCTTCCTTACATGAACCTCTTTTAAATTTCTTCAAAAAAATAAATTCCGTGCAGAACTTGAATTTTAATTAAATAAATTAAATTAAATTTTCGAAAAATCTTTAAAAATTCTTCTTCTCAAAAACTACTGGACTAATTTCAACCAAACTTTACAGAAATCTTCCTTGAATAAATCTCTACCAAATTATTTCAAAAGAATAAAATCCGCGCAGACCTTGAATTTTAATTAATTTAATTTATTAAATTTTCAAAAAAATTTTAAAAATTCTTCTTCTCCAAAACTACTGGACCAATTTCAACCAAACTTCACACGAATCATCCTTGCATGAATCTCTACCAAATTCCTTCAAAAGAATAAAATCTATACAGAGCTTGAATTTAATTAATTTAATTGAATTAAATTTCGAAAAGTCTTAAAAATTCCTTCTTCTCCAAAACTACTGGACTATTTCAACCTAACTTCACAGAAATCTTCCTTGTATGAATCTCTACCAAATTCTTCAAAAGAATAAAATCCGCGCAGAACTTGAATTTTAATTAATTTAATTGATTTAAATTTTCGAAAAATCTTTAAAAAAATTTCTTCTCCAAAACAACAGGACCAATTTCAACCAAACTCTACAGAAATGTTCCTTGCATTAATCTCTTCTTAGTTCCTTCAAAAAAATAAATTCTATTTAGAACTTAAATTTTAATTAATTTAATTAAAATTAAATTTTTGAAAAATCTTTAAAAATTCTTGTTCTCCAAAATTACTGGACCAATTTCAACCAAACTTTACAGAAATGTTCCTTGCATAATCCTCTTCTTAATTCCTTCAAAAAAAAAATTCTATGTAGAAACTTAAATTTTGATTATTGAAATAAATTAAATTTTCGAAAAATCTTCTTTCCAAAACTACTGGACCAATTTTAACCAAACTTCACATGAATCTTCCTTGCATTTATCTCCTCTAAATTCCCTTAAAAAAATTATTTCCGTGTAGAACTTAAATTTTAATAAATTTAATTAAATTGAATTTTCGAAAAATTATTAAACAATCTTCTTCTCCAAAAACTACAGGACCAATTTCAACGAACTTCACAGGAATCTTCCTTGCATGAATCTCTCAAAATTCCTTCACGTTCGGATGAAAAGCTTGGTGGACTAGGCTTTTTTTTTTGCTATATGAAACAGTGTAATTTTAAGATTTTTTTTTAAAAACATTTCTGCTCCTTAATCACTTAATGGATTTCATTCTGGTGTAGCATGATCTTCTTTGAATATACCTCTATTGTATTCCTTGAAGAAATTTGTAGTCTAAATGTCTAAAAGCCAGTGGAGCGATACAGGGCCATCTTGGCCCTCTTGTTCAATTTTTTGTCCACTCTATTTCTCATAAACTATTGGACCAATTTTCTTCAAACTTCACATGTGAACTCATTACTAAGTTGAGATGTGCATACTAAAAAAATTTTTACGGTCCATTGATTTTGACGGAGTTACGGCCCTTGAGTGAATTTTCTTGTCCGCTCAATTTCTCGGAAACTAAAAGACGGATTTCTAAAAAACTTTACAGTTATGCTTAGTAGCTCTCAAATATGTGCATATCAATTTTGGTGATGATTCATTGATTTTTGACTGAGTTA
>CAVMGG010000970.1:0-11845 GCA_963680895.1 Fragum sueziense | reverse complement strand
CATCTCAATGAGATGATTCCAATGAGTACCAACAACATAGGGATTGATGAACACTGAAAGATATTTTGCATTTTGAAAAATCATTACTCCCTTTGATCTGCAGTTCTATATATTTCCACATAACGGATATCTGACAATTTGCTTTATTTTATTGCTCTATCTCATAATTCTATCCATCTTTGTACTTTTTACAGATCAAGCATATAAACCCAGGTAATACATTTTGGTATTTAGAAATAATCAGATATTTATGTTGATGTTTTGGGAAACTGGGCCCTGTTTTACTGATGAGCTTAACATAATTTGCTTGAATATTAGCATGATTACATAACAACAAATCTGATTGGCCTTAGGCACATGTCTTGTTCAATCAGATGTCTTGTTACTAAGTTTACAAAAACAATGTTGTTAAGTTTGATAGTAAAACATGGCCCTGGACTGTTTCGTTACAACATTTAAGTTTGGATGTTGGAAAGGGACCCTTATTGTATTTTAGAAAGTCATGGATCCTGATCAGCATGTGCATCAACACAGTCCAATCATGACCCATTGTGTTCTCATGCAACATCGGTAACCACAATAACTTAACCCTTTCCCAAACAACAAAATTTTGGGGTGGTCCGATTAAAAAGCAGCTGCAGACGACAAATTATATGTGAATAAAGATTGCATTTGTGTACAAAATAGCTGAGAAAATATTGAGGCAAAAGGAGAAACTGCTGGTCATCAGCAGTTTCTTCTTTTGTCTCAATGTTTTCCAAACTTTTTTCTGGACATCAAATCTCTGTCTTGTTTGGGAAAGGGTTAAGAAAGGAAAGTCTCATAGTCCCAGAACAAACTACACCTAGGCACAAGTTGACATGGATCAATTATGCTCTTAAATGCCATTAGGGCCCGTTTTCATAATCAAACTTGTGTGTTGAAATGTGAAGTTGCTTCAAGGTTAGATTTCTATTGAGTGCATGAAAGCAATGTCCAAGTAATGGGTAGCTTAACCCTTTCCCAAACAGCAAGAATTTAGGGTGATCCTATTAGAAAGCTGCTGTAGATGACAAAATTAATGCTTAATAGGAAGGATTTGTGTACTAGATGGCACAGAAAATATTGAGACAAAAGGAGAAACTGCTGGCTATCAGCAGTTTCTTCTTTTGTCTCAATGTTTTCCCTAGCCATTTCTGACATCAAAACAAGGCCTTGTTTGGGAAAGGGTTAACTTATTACCAGAGTGCAAAAGTTTAGGCTGGTCTAAATTACATTGCAAACAACAATTTCAGGTGATTGAAATTTAACATTTTTTGCTCTTATGGGGTAGAAAACATTGTTGAAAATGAAGAAATTGCTTGTCACAAGCAATTTCTTCATTTTCCACTCTGTTTTCAAAGCTAGTATTTTAAGGTATGCCAAAAAGCTTCCTTGTGTGACGATGGGTTAAACCTTAACCCATTCCCAAAGAAGACATGACATGTCTGTTAGAAAATCCTTGGGAAAACATTGAGACAAAAGAAGAAAGTGCTGCTTGTGCTGGTGGACAGCACTTTCTCCTTTTGCCTCAATAGTTTCATCATTTGGTATAATTTATTTTGTGGTCTGCCACTCCTTTTAAATTGGACCACCCTAAAATTTTGTTGTTTGGGAAAGGGTTAAGAAGAAAATATAATACAGCTTGACTGCGCTTGTTATCAATGTTATCGAAAATCATATTGCCGGCTTTACATGTACAGTATGTATGTATTGCTTTTGCAAATGAATTGGTTCAAATTTGCTTCATCAATGATAGACCATAGATATCATGCTGTAGGACTTGCCAAAATTAACCGTTTCCCAAACTGAAAAAAATCAGGGTGGCCCAAATGGAAGCAAGCAAAGAGAGTTTGGTTATATTGTAGTACAGAAAATAGAGGGGAAAAGAAGAAATTGCTGATTATCAACAATTTCTTCTTTTCTTTTGATGTTTATCCAAACGGAAAGAAAGTAACAGGAAAAAAAGTAACGGAAAAAAAGTCACAATGTTGCCTAGGAAAAAAAGTAACTGGAAAGAAAGTAACAATTTTTATTTCACACCCTACATTAGTAAACCAATGAAATCGTCCCATTCGTACCACGTGAGTATACAATACCTAGAGCCGTATTGTACGCACGAGATGATTGCGTGAACGCACGGGATTCTCGATACTCCAAAGCGGCAAAATCGATATTTGTACGATGCACCGGTTGAACTGTCCAAATATGCATTGCACTCATTTGAACCCTACAAATATCGATTGAACCGTACAAATATGGATTTTTCCCAAATCGAGGCTGCCGTACAAAATATCCATATTCGCATCGAAGAGTAATCACCTTTTTAGTAGAGATCTCGTCTGCAAAAGCAAAATTGTGCATTAGAGTTGAATGTTTGTTTCAACATGATATTTTGAATTCACTGTCCTAAACAAGGCATAACTTTGATTCTGTGATTGATAAAAAAAACCACATTGGGAATACATTAAGGCAAAAGGAGAAAATGATTTTAAAAACACGAAAGAGATTTTCATTTCAAAATTTCAAAACATTTATGAATTGTAGCGCATTTAATTTGCAGCAATGATACAAATCACACTTAACCCTTTCCCAAACAAGACCTGGATTTGATATCCATTATAAGGCTTGACAAAAAAGTTCTAGGAGAAAATGAGATTTGCCGTTTATCAGCAATTTCTCCTTTTCTGTCAATGTTTTCATTGTTGATTTACGCATGGCATTATAGTTTATATGACAAATTTCATGTACATTTCACACTATCATATGACGGTCTATTCAATCTTTTGAGACAAACATAAATCGATAAAAATAGATTAAATGTCAGATGCCCTGTATATTTACAGTGTTAGAAATGTACATGTAGCCTACATTTTTTTCATGACATAGGCCTATGTTGTTTTTCTTCCTTTTTTATTTCACGTTGGAATTCTATTTAAAAGTAATTAGATCTAGATCTTAATTTTTATACAAAATTAATCTTTGTCATGTTTTGTTTGAAAAAAAAAAAAATGATGTGAAATAAAGAGGTCATTTAACATGTCTTTGTACAATACCGAATTCTATTGGATTCATACTTTGCAGAACAAGTCTATATTTAGACTCGCCTATCGGCTCGTCCAAATATAGCCTCGTTCTGCAAAGTATTCATCCAATAGAATTCAGTATTGTACAAAGACATGTTAAATAACCTCATAATATTGTTTGGGCCCTGTTTAAGATTATATTTTAGTAAACCTGATTATGAAGGATGTTTTCTTTAATCATATCTATTCTACTTATATTTTAATTCCAAAATAGCATATTTGATGGATATTTTAATAAATGTAATTCTATTAGATTTAATTAAATGTAATACTAAAAGATATATTGTTTTGGCCTGATCTGATTCTTTATTTTGAGGTTACATTTGAGCAAATTCCAATTTTCTACATACATTTAATCAACACTAAAGGGTATTCAATTGAAAAAAAAAATATGATCTTATTGATAATTCATATTTAGCATTTGACAAAAAATGACAAATCAAAACAGCAATCTAACACATTACACATCACACATGACATATCAACCATTAATCCCCAATTAACACCTGATAAAACATTATATTGACATATTCCATCCAATATGTTAATGATAAACATGTATATAATATAAGTGTGAAAAGAAAAGAAATACAAAATTAAGCCCAATTTTACTTATTTTGCATTTATAAATAATTTCTTTGTAATATTTAAAAACTATATCAACAAAAAATTATATACCTAAACTACTGTCTTTAAAAAAGGTTTGTTACTTTTTTTCCAGTTACTTTTTTCCGTTACTTATTTTCCTGTTTCTTTTTTTCCTGTTACTTTCTTTCCTACAATCGCCTAATAGGGACGTCAAAAAAAAAAAAAAAAAAAAAAAAAAGAAAAGAGAAAATTCAGAATATTAGCATTTTCTCTCTTTGTTCAACATTTTCTGTGCTATATTTCACACAAATTCTATTCTTTATCAAAATGATTGATTTTGTGTCTGTAGCAGCTTTCCAAGAGCAGTTCAAATTTTTGCTGTTTTGGAAAGGGTTAAAGAAGCCTTTTACCAGACTTTTAAAAAGTCCTCACGTTTAGCCAGAAAGTACAGAAAGTAGTTTATGATAGAGAAAAGAAATAATACATAGATTTGGTGTCGGATGAAAAGAAATACTAAACTTACTAACATTAATTCTTTCCCATACAAGATACGATTTGAATATAGGGAAAACATGTTAGGAAAAGGAATGAAAGATGTGAACCAATATTTCTCCTTTTCTCTTAAAGCATTCTACATGTTGCCATCAATGACATTCATTTTGTCAGTTGAAACGTCTGAACTCGCACTTGTATGATCTGAGAAAGAGTTGGAAAGACAGGCTCTTTCCCAACCAAGACTTGTGATGCTGTAATAGAAAAGGTTTGGAAAATTATTGAGGACAAGAGGACCATGATGGTCCTTAATCGCTCACCTGCACCTAGATAGAATGAAAGTCACAATGTTGTCATGTTCAAGAGCACATGATATAAGATGCGAGATTATAATCCAGCTGAAAACTGCTGTCATAATCTTGAATGATCAATATCTGTCGCTGTTACAGTAAAAACAAAGTGGAAAAAAACAACAATTTTGTCACAGTCAAGGGCACATAACTCTGTTCTGAAAAAGATATTCTCATCAACATTATGTCCATTTTTTTTTTTTTTTTTTTTTTTTTTGATTGGTCAATATTAATTGCTGTTTGAGAGTAAACAAAGTCGAAAACGGCAATTTTGTCAGTCTCAAGGGCACACAACTCTGTTTTTTTTTAGACCAATCAATCTGACAAATCAAAACATTTAAGATCTTATGGTCACCAACATTGCAACCAAGTTGTGTCTTGATTGGTCCATGTTTGTGTTTGTTAGAGTGAAAATAAAGTCGAAAACGGTAATTTTGTGAAATTCGAGGTCAAATAACTCTGGTTTTTCTGGTCAAATCAAGCTGAAAGCTTAACTCATCCAGGATCTTATGGTCACCAACATTGTGGCCAAGTTTTGACTTGATTGGTCGATAAATATAGATGCTGCAGTGTAAACAAAGTCAAAAACAGCAATTTTGTCAAATTCAAGGGCACATAACTCCAGACTTCCTGCTCCGATCACACTGAAAATCAAACTCATCCAAGATCTTATGGTTACCAACATTGTGGCAAAGTTTTGTCTTGATCAGTCAATATTTGTTGATGCTAGAGTGGTAACAAAGTCAAAACTAGCCCTTTTTGACGTTCAAGGGCACATAACTCTGGACTTCCTAATCCGATCTGACTCAAAATCAAACTCATCTGAGAACTTATGGTCATACATGTTTTGACCAAGTTTGGTTAAGATTGATAAATATTTGTCGGTGCTAGAGCGGTAACACCAAAATGTGGACAGACGGACGGACAGACGGACAGACGGACGGACAGACGCCGACGGACAAAAAGCGACCACAATAGCTCACCTTGAGCACTTCGTGCTCAGGTGAGCTAAAAATTATTGATACAAAAGAAGAAAATGCTGATGACCAGCATTTTCTCATTTTGCCTCAATATTTTCTGTACTTTATGATACACAAATCATATCTCTATCAATATCCATTTTATCATCGACTTCAGCCTTTGAATTGGACCATGGAATGAGGCCATTTAAAGATTCATAAAACATCAGCTTTTTCCGAACGACGTCGTTACGTATCTGGACCTATTCGGGCATGGTCGTAAAAATTTGGCGGTGGAAAGTTCCACTGCCCAATGATTTTTACCTTGCCCGAATAATTCCAACGTCTCGCGAATCTCATTAGGGGTGGACTACCTTGAATGCTCTTTAATATGAGCCGCGACGCGGAATTTAGCATAAGCGAAAACAAAGACGCAGATCAGCTTAGCGGTAACCGCGAATCTGGTCAGCGTCTGTGTTTTCGCTGGTGAGAAAGTATAGTTCTTCTTCTTCCCATGTACGAAATTTCGTGACTCTAATCACTTTCTGCGGCTGTACAGTCTCATTTGTGTCGGATCTGGTCAAAACTCCCGAAGACCGATTTTCTCACGTCACGGCTCATATGATGTTAAATCTGTCTTTCAATCCATGTCCTTGGGCAATGCAAAGTGTCACCCATCAGTGGTTTGATATCGTTAACCTATGTGGGGGAGCAGCTGGAGGCTCGGTAAGGGTGTTGTGGTAGTACTGGTATGAGAAACGACAGGAATCCATGGTTAGGTGCTCCAGCCGCCGCGATATGACCTATGTACGAGGGGTGATCAAAAAGTTCCCGGAAAAGTGTTCTGATTTCTTTATTGATAGTCCGATTTTCACCAAATTTGAACTATAAAAGCATGATCAATTTTCTAATATGCATGTACTTTATATTTTATGACATGCAATAAAAAGAGATTTCATCGTTCCCACGGCAACGTCACTGACGTCAACCCGGCCCAGCTTCTGACGACGTCAACTCAAACAACGTTTTCTTCACATGCCCGGTTTAACAAACACTGTACTTACAAATAAAATTTCCGCATAATCTTTTTCGAAGTATCCCTATTAAAAGAAAATTTAAGAAATACATTTTCTCCATCTAGTAGCCCAGGACCGGAATAACTTTTGGTAACCATTTTCTTGTAGATCAGCGGTGGATCGTTGCACGGCCTGTGCTAGTTGAGACAGCTCTCCGACGTGCTGACACCTAAGATTTTTCTTCATTGCAGGAAAAAGGTAGAATTTGCAGGGGGGCCAGGTCGGGGCTATAAGCCGGATGTTCAAGCATCTCAAAGCCCAGGTCTTGCATGACTTTCTAATTTGATGCGGCATGGTGGCTGGGAGCATTGTCTTGGTGGAAAAGGGCCTGTTTCTCTGGATTGGTCCTTTTCTTTCGCATTGCCCGCATGAAACCACGTCTATTTAACATGTTTGGAATCAATCGTGCACAAAGGCGACGCATATTCTTTTGATTGATTATATTAAACACAATACGATAGCTAATCTCAACTTTGTCTTGCAACTCGCGGATGGTGACTCGCCGGTCAAAATCTTACAACGTCTTAATCTGTTCGACGAATGATGACGTTACCGACGTCGGACACCCAAATCTCTGCGCATCGTCTGTTGTGTCTTTTCGGCCACTCTGAAAGCGTTGGCACCAATCTTATACAACTGATATTTTCATTGCATCATCACCATAGACATTACGCAACATTTCAATAGTTTTATTTTTCGAAATTTTAATTCCAGCACACAGTTTGACCGCTGTTCTCTGCTCTCTACTCATTTTTTGCTACTCACACTCTTTAAAATGGCTGCCACAATAAAAAATGACGTCTCATTTGCATTTGTCGTCAGTTATATAGTGCCTTTTAATCGAGAGTTAAATATGAGAAGTTTAGACGACGTACGTTAAAGAACGCGCGAATGACAAAACTTTATATAAACGCTTATTTCACAAAAATAGTATGATTTTGGGCCGGGTCGACGTCATAGACGTTGCCGTGGCAACGATAATGTCGTTTTATAATGCATGTCATTGATTTTTATTTGCGTTCAAATTAGAAAATGACTGATCCTTGTACAGTTCAAATTTGGCGAAAATAGGACCATAAATAAAGAAATTAGAACATTTTTCCGGGAACTTTTTGATCACCCCTCGTAGTTAAATCTGTCTTTCAATCCATGTCCTTGGGCAATGCTTTGTAAATAGATTCATGTTCCTAGGTCACACAACCAGAGAATGGGATTTTCCCCAATGACAAAATTTTAGGGTGGTCCAATTTGTCTTTATCCAGATCCAATCTTATTTATGCAATTCATTTTGACAACATTTTTGTTGAGGTTAAACAATGTCACCATGAAATATTTTAAAAGATGCTTTACTAAAAGCAGATGACATATTCATGGGCAATCTTGTGGCACAACTTCAGAAAATCGTCAATTATTCTGTACATATGTGACCAATTGATATGAATTTGCTTTGAAACAGAGAAGATTTGCTGGATGTAGTAGATTTAACCCTTTCCCAAACAGAAAAATTTTAGGGTTATCCACGTCATAAACTGCGACAAATGACAAAATGAATGTTATTAAAGATGGGATTTGTGTAAAATATTGCACAAAAAGTATTGTAGACAAAAGGAGAAACTGCTGATTATCAGCAGTTTCTTCTTTTGTCTCAATGTTTTCTAAAGTCATTTTTACTGGGGATGTCAAATCCAGGTCTTGTGTGGGAAAGGGTTAATACAACCCTGCTGATAAAAAGTTGTTATTGGTGACCATGTGAAATTTTGCTTGGTCATTAATAACTTTTTCATCGGCTGAAATTTAAATAATCCCTCAAATCCTTCATGTATTTCAGCCTTCTCTGCTTCAAATCTTTTTCAGTCACATACATTTATTAAATTAAGAGAATTTAATTAGTATAGATATTCTGCAATAGTTGCATCATTTGATTCCCTGGTGTGATATTATAATATACTGTACAATATATCTGTTTTGTAGCCTAGAATTGCTTTTACTTTGAAGTACCGGTACTATTATAATGCTTCCCTAAACACAATGAAAAGGTGACGCTCCAAATTGTTAAAGATTTAGACTCATTGAGGCAAAAGAAGAAATGCTGATAATTCAGACCATACAATTTTAGAAATTGGGAGCTGCTGCAAATGACAATATAGATGTTGATGAAGATGACATTGACTAAGCAGCCAGTCTAAAATACTTCCAGTCTATTTTTTTTTATTTTTGGACTGACTAATTTGACGCATCACTTTATCCATTTTTGGATAAAAATCACTACGCAGTGCGCATAACTCTGAAATCCTGTCGCGCAAAAGTAGCAAGCAGAAAATCGGTGTTGAACTTGTGTCTATAATTATCCTCAAATAACCTACCTCAGACATTCTTAGCTGTTAATCGACATCTTAAATACAAACGTACGCTATCACAGATTTCAAAATGGACGCATCAACAAAATGAGTCATCACGTGTCAACTTGAAAATAGTTCGATGTAAATTTCACCCAGAATGCCCGAATTAGATAGATGATAATCGACAGCTGGCGACATCTATTGGAAGATATTGATGAAGATGATGTATGTACAGTAAAACACGAACAAAAATGAACCAAAATGAGAGAATACTGATTATCAACATTTTCTCATTTTGCTTCAATGCATTCCCAAGCCTTTTTGCTTGTTTGAGAAAGGATTAAGAACATATGGAATCTGAACAAACACACATTCAACAATCCAGTCCACATTTTCAGACAGGTAGATGAATGCAGTGTCCATCCTGGTTCCAGGGTCGTCATGAACGGGTCAACATTTAGTGATACAAGGACTTTTATTTTGTGAATGGTTACCAGGGATGCGATGATGACAAATAATATTGAAGAAATCTTAGTATTTGCCAAATAATCAATTTTTAGAGTGGTTCAAATTGGTGCTTCAGACTTTGAATGTAATCAGGTAATTTTCCCTCAATAGTGCAAAAAATTGTGAGGGATATAGTGAAATTGCTTTTGATAAGCTTTGTTTCTTTTTCCCTGAATGTTTTTCCAAAGATGTTTCTCTACATTTTGTCATTCATTAAACATTATGAGCCAGTTTCGTTTCCCATATATTTTTAACCCATTACCACACAATGGCTCTCTTTGACTCCCTATAAGATAATGGCTTTGAAAAGCATTGCGGAAAATGAAGAAATTGCTTTTAACAAGCAATTTCTTCATTTGCCACAATTTTTTCTACCAAGAAAGATCGAAGAATGTGAAATTTCATTCTATTCATATTGTCGTCTGAAGCATCTTTGAATTTGGACAAGTCCGAAATTTAGTCGTTTGTAAATGGGTTAAGGATGTATTTTTTCTTACTAATGTCCTTCAACACAAGGGATAAAAATCGGGCTTTTCAAGACTTAGAAAATGTAGATCTATTTTTGTTCTAAACATTTCATAGGACATCTGTTCCTAAATGCCTTGCTGAGAGTGATTTATGTAAGGAAAGCCTGGAAGAGTTAATCCATTGCTTGTATTACAAGCAATTTCTTCATTTCCCACAATTTTTTCTGCACATAATGACCATCAAATGTAAAACACCACCCATTCTAAATTATCGTCTGCAACATACAACATGTATTTGAATTTGGGCCAACCCAAAATGTCGCTGTCTGGTAATGGGTTAAACCATTACCAAATGGCAAAGTTTTAGACATGTCCAAATTCAAAAATGTTGAAGATGACAACTTCAAGTCAGGGCTCCGGAAAACCGATAATTTGCCGGTTTTGACCGAATTTTGAGTACGAAAACCGATTAGAATCACCAAAACTTGACAAAAATCGGTCCAAAAAAAATTTACCTGTCAATCAATATCAGATAAAAACCTAGCATGTTCAAGGACAATCAAGGGTTTCACACATTACCTGCAGATAAACAAGTGTCAAAAACCGATAATTTACCTTCAGGCACAAGTCATTTGTGTAATCATCGTATACATATCATCCAATTAACATAACATAACATATATTTTATTTGGCATTAAATACAAAACATATTTTGAGCCAAAAAAACATAGTGAAGTGCAGAAAACAAGTGTGAATGTGCTAAACATAATATTTTAACAAGAGAATGTATACATACAAAACAAAATTTAATTTTGCAATTGTCATGTTTAACAGAATGGAAACGGTATAATAAGATTGATGTAATCTTGTAGTGGTCATAATCATTGTTGTGCATATTTCATTATACAATGTCATGTAATTATTGTAGTAATATTTTTGATAAATAAAGTGATAGATGGATTAGTGCCATTATTTATTGTTCGTTTTCTTGTCTAAGTTTTGAAGCGCTAAAGATAAATTTCGATAATTTTGTAATGACTTTAGGTGAGTTTCTGTTTAGAAGGGAAAAAAGTTTTTGATTATTTGGCCAAGTGTAATAGTATTTCGGTAAATAGATTTCTCTCAGATGTTTATATTTAGGGCAAACCAAAAGCATGTGATATTCGTTTTCGACCATTTGCATGTTACAGTTAGTGCATTTTCGTTCTTGTAAATCTATGTTTGCGTGTCTTCCTGTTTCGATGGCTAAGTTGTGTGAGCTTACTCTGAATTTTGTTAGTGCTGTTCTATGAGCGTCGTTCTTTATGTAGCTTAGGTATTGTTCTTGTTTAAGATTTTGTTTTATATTGCTATATAATGATAATCTTGATGAGTTTTGAATTTTGGAATTCCAGCTTTGTTCATAAATGTCGTGTATGCGCTGTTTTAATGTCGAAAGTTGATTGTCAGTTATGCTTTGATTTTCCCAAATGTAAGTCATTCCATTTTGATTTAAGTAATTTTTTATATGATATGCCCAATTTAATCCGTTATATTGTTGATTATTATCAGCATCGTTTTTTAGTGTATTGTAGATAGTTTTAAGTATGATATTATTTGATGCTAATAAATTTTTCCAGTATTTGAACATTATCATTTGACGGTATACTTTCATGGGATATCTTCCTGTTTCGCCATAGAGAGCTTCTAGGTTTGTAGATCGTTTAACTCCTAACAATTTTCTAAGAAATTTACAGTGTATTAGTTCAACAGATTTTGCTTCGCTATATCCCCATACGGCGCCGCTGTAGTTTAATACGGACGAAACGAGTGAGTCGAATAAATCAACTTTTTCTTTGATGTCTAGGGATAATTGATTCATTGTAGTAAAAAGATTATGCATGGAGAATGAAGCTTTTTGTGCTATTTTCCGTTGCGTACGATACCATTTTCCGTTTTTAAAGAAGTTAATGCCGAGATATTT
>CAVMGG010000969.1:0-25746 GCA_963680895.1 Fragum sueziense | reverse complement strand
CGTAGCCTGATTATTTCATTTTCATGCAGAATTTCAGTCAAAATTGTGCAACACTAGAAAAACGAACCACCCCTATTTGCATATAATCTGAACCCAGTCCCCCCTCATAGAAATCCTGGATCCGCCACTGATGATAGATCTATATTGTAATGAATGCATTTGCATTAAAACAACATGTAATATGCAATGTTTGTTCTCTTCAGTTTGTAGTTATACTTGATGTTCACTTCAGTTTGTAGTTATACTTGAGTATTATAAAGAAACAAAAAAGAAAATGGAAATAACAGTGTTTCATTTTGAAATCTGAAGTAGGTTTGAAACAATGAGTCCCAGCCCAAGACAGCGAGTTCCCAACTTTATTTTACAAGTATCGCAGGGAATAAAGCGACAGACAAAGGATGTTGGTAGAAAGCGTATAAATCATGCCCAACCCTAAGTTTGGGGACAATTGTATAATGCTATAAAAATGGGGAATATCTAACATCTAAGTTATTGCATTTCCCCCTTCCTTAATCCGAGTCTTCTCTGATGTAAATACGCCTTTTTCGATATTTTGATTTTTCGCTATTTACGAAAATAGCGAAAAATCAAATATCAAAAAGCGTATTTACATCAGAGAAGACTCGGATTACCCTTCCTTAACTTGGAAGTTGTTATAATAGAAGTGGTAAGTTAGTAAGTTTTGACATTTGGGTCTACACATTTGATTGTGAAAACTGAAATATTTTGAGATTCACCCAAATAGATAGGTTTTAGTTTGTACAGTAGGAGACAATAATTAGCTTATCACATGTAAATTGTAAAAAAAGTGTGACTCAAGACAATCAAATGGCCCTAGCAATCCTTGTATCCTTGCTTACAGACAATTTCTAGCCATGATATTCAGGACGCATCTGAGAAAATCCTGTCAGCAACAATTTTTCATATAGTTCAACCCTAATTTTGCTTTTGGTCTTCGATTTTATTTATTATTTTTCTAAATCGCTCGCCGTTTTTACTGGCTCGGAGAGAGAAGTATGTCTACTTTCGTTTTGAAAAAACGCTCCGCGGAGATTCTTCAATTTCATCGGTAGTTAACAGCCTGACTTAAATCAAATTAGTTTTTTTACAACACCATAAGCATCCGATTGTTTCAATTTTCTGATAAAGTTTCGAAAAATATCCAACCTGTGTCTCAAAAACTTACTGAGTTGAAAATTATTGTGAGGTCAAGGTCAACCGCTGAACACAATGAAGGAATAACGCCGAGTAATCCAATTAACGGTTTCGGTCGCGGAGTTATACGAACAAAGGAATTTTTTAGTCAGAGAAAACAAATCTCGTATCTAACGGTTGGCGAGCCTATCTATCTATATATTCTGCCTAACTCCCCTTTCGGGTATTACTGGCAGGAGCCTGAAGTTAAGAGTTATTGATCTCCCACGAACGAATTGCATTCGCGATTTCTCGTAATTTTCCGGCAGGGTCACGATTACAACCGAGTACAGAATTCTATTTTTAGCGCATGGAATTTCCCTTCCAGTTCGCAAAAGGACATCCCCGATTTTTTTTCTTGGAGACTGACGAAAAAAAACTTAAGGGTCGGTGGTATTTTCTAGAATAGAATTCAGATATAAAAAAAATCTCATAAGCAAAAAATAAGAGATGAACGGGTTAATGAGAAAGAGCGGAGAAATGAGAAAGTAGGATAGTTCATAACCGGGCGATCAACAATAATATTGACATCGCGAAAACCCATTAGATCTACATGGCTTTACTGACGATCAACTTTCAGAGAATAAATCAGCTTTCTCTACAAAATAACCAATTATTTATCTGAAATAAATCACTTAACTATGTTTTGGAAATAAATGTTTGGACAACAAGTAAATGATACAGATAATACTTACAGTTTAAAATCCACTCAACATCGGTTCACGGGTCTTCGGTCCATGTGTACTTGGTTCACTCGGTAACTTCGGAGTACTCGGCATTTATCGATACAGTAAAAACTGATCTGATTGGCTGAGGAGCCTGGTATATTAAATACAAGTAGCTGATTGGTTGTTAAACTGCGCAAATTTTTTTCTTCATTCAAATGGGCAGTCCGAAGTCCATAATGAATAATTGGACAAAATGAGTGTCCAAACGTGTATTGGCTTCCAACGTGGGTTAAGCCAATATCTCTTGGACTGTACTTCCTACCGAGTTGTACTGTTGGGTATAGCCAATAACAACAAAAGTAGCCAACAAAAGCACAATGAACATAAACTGAAGCCAATAAATGCTCTCCTGTAAACCCGGACGGACGGACGGACAGACAGACGGACGACGGACAAAAAGCGACCACAATAGCTCACCTTGAGCACTTCGTGCTCAGGTGAGCTAATAAAGGTTTGAACATTGATTTATGGGGGGAAAATTACAATTTAGGGGAAAAATTGCCAGAGGGGAAGGGGCCGAAATTCGGCCCCATTTTCTTAGTAAAAAAAACCCTGAACTGACCTATGGTCATGACTTACATAATTTTAATCTGGAATCAGGGGATGGGCGTTTAATAGAATCACCCCTTTTTGCTACAATTGTGCTTGAAACAAGCAGATTTTTGGCAAAGATTTGGGGAATGGGCGTTTATTAGAATATGGGCGTTTATTAGAATAATTACGGTAAATTTATGTCCTTGAACACAAATATTTTCTTCCGTAACGCTTTCCAAAACATCAAAGTTTGAACCTCTTCAAATTGGAAAGTGTTTAAGATACCAAACTCAAACAGACTGTCAGATTCTCTTTGGTTATAAGCTTGAAATAAATTTCCAGACCTTTTATTCACAGCAATTCTATTAGAGGAACATACTTCAAAATATTTTCCGCAATCTATCTCCCTCTATTTTTACCAATTGCTTTCAGAATTCAGGACAAGCTTTAACCGTTTGCATGAATGACAATGACGTGAGAAGTTGCATGAAATAGAAAATCAATGCCGCCACATTGTTCAGCATTTAAACGTTAGACAGAGCAGACAGTGCCTGATTTACATATTCATAAGTGGCTCCGTGACAAATCAGTCTCCTAATAATCAATATCTGCTGACTTGCACTTTCAGTGGCAATTTTAATGCAAAACTGTAGTTATATGATTGACACTATAAGCGCCACAGATAATAGGCTTTTCAAAATGCAATATTTCATATATTGTTGATCAAACCCTATGTTCTTGGTACTCATTGGAATCGTCTCGGTGAGACATTGACAATTCCAATGAGTACCCACACCATAGGGTTTGTAGTTAAAAAGATAAAATTGGAATGTCTTAACCCCCCTTATCTATAGCTCTGTGACACTTGCTTTTAGCGTAGACAAGATCGGCATGCATAATCTGGAACTCCTTCAGACCTGACCATTTTGCTTGCTTTTTGTATTGAACATTGCAAAATTACTTTTTAGGCTTAAATTTAGCCTTTTACCTAATTTGTTGAAAGGTACTTTGACAAAGTTGTCTGTCATGCATTTCAACAAAGTTGCAGCTTAAAGGGGCTCATTCTATATTTTTATGCTTCCGAACTGTTCGGGAACTCATATTTGTGCATGGAAAAACAATTAGCAATGCATAAAAACCTCAATCTCGGCGAAAAAACATCTTTCCTTTGCTATAGATCAATCCTTTACAAGCCTGTTTACACATTCTATTTTTACTTCAAAACAAGACAAGGTCAAGGCCAATGAGACACACCTCCGCGATATTAACACACCGTACAACCGGCTGTGTGTATGACTGTGACCTTATTTGCGAGGAATACGTGAAAAGGTTTATTTTGTACAAGCACTGAACATTTATACGCGTATTTATCAACTATAGAATACCAAAGATCCTTTCGTTTATTTATAAAAGTAAATTCATTTGACCTACCATGCGTATGACATCAGATGCCGAATCTGTCTTCGCTGACTTTCTACGCAGCCAGTTGTCCGGTGTGTTAAATACCGCTGAGCACAGATGACGTATCTCTGACGTAATTGATTATTGAAGGTTGGGCATATGTAGCCGTTACAAAACAAAAACAAGGACGACCAGCATGTTATCAATTGACTTGGATTTTAACACTTAATAAAGCTCGTGGAGTGCTAAAAATGGACGTAAGTGATCTACCCCTTCAGGTTGGTAATTTCATCCGTTATTTCTGGTTTGTAATTATTGTGCCATTTGCATTTTCGACAGCCTAGCTCGTCCCCCTTTAACTATTTCAGCCTTCCCGATTTATAATCATTAATCAATAGACTACCAGCTTGCAGATTCAGAAACAAACAGCTATTGAAACACTTGCCACACTGAACTTGTAGCAAGTAACATCTGCAGTACAGTTCAAATAAAGCAAGGTAATCGGGCAAGATCAAGATTTGCATGAATATATTTCAGTATTTTCATAATGGCTACAATTTTCAATACTGATTATTCATCATCTTCTCTTTTTTCTTGAATGTTCTGATAATCATTAAATGGCCAAAATATAGCTTCTATTCATGATTTTGAACCTGGTTCAGTCTCAGTTATTGTCTTTAACATCACATTAAGTTCTGAAGTGTAAAGAATCCATTCAGATTGGACATCTCTGAATTCTATTATTCCCTGATTAGGTAAGGGCTAAAGAATGTATCAGAGAATTACTTTTATTTTCTCGTTAGCACCTGAATTCCCTGGTTTATAATCAGGAAAATCAATAAGAAAGTCATTTCTATTTGTGTCTCACAGACTGGGTTGTTTCCAGGTAAAAACCTTGAAAACAATTACATTGATTTCTCAAAACCATTGGTGATTCATAAAAGAGAGAATTATGAATCTCTGATTTGAAATACCCCGTCCCCTAGAAATACAGATTTTTAAAAGTGTTTTCCTTTTAAACTGGCTATGTTGCCTGAAAAATGTTTCTACAAGCTTAAGAAAGTCAATTGATTAAATTGGCTGAGCTGGAGCACCTTATATCACGCTGGATTCCTGCTGTTTCTCTCACAAACCCTACCCCAATGTCCTTTCT
Source organism: Fragum sueziense (assembly GCA_963680895.1). Lineage (NCBI taxonomy): Eukaryota > Metazoa > Mollusca > Bivalvia > Cardiida > Cardiidae > Fragum > Fragum sueziense. The sequence goes on along the minus strand of CAVMGG010000969.1, from coordinate 20,736 downwards.
ATGCCCAAAACTGCTAATACAAATAAGGTTACAATCATATGTACACCCATTGGTTGGAGAGAGATGTCAGAGAGGATGTTTGTCAAGGCAGGGTATTGAACCATGGACCTCAGATGCACTACCAACCAGGCCTGCTACCAACTGCTCCAAGGCTGCCGCCATTAGGGACATGAAAACAAGTGGTTTGTGATAGGGTTAAAGTTACATTGCAAAACTACTTATATTTTGTGAAAGGACAATATACATTTTTTAGGGTAAGAATATCTGTAAACATTAAGCCACAAATATCATTTGGGTGTGAAAGATGGATTATAAGTATGGAATGTCATACTGTCTTCTTTATAATGGTATCAAATTCATTCATAAACATTTATAAACATCTGACATGCTCCAATTCACATAAATAGTACTATTACACCTTCAAACATTTTTGTGTCTATCCCCCATTTGTTTTGTCCTTGTAAGCTAAGAGGCTTTAAAAGCTCTGAATTTACCACGGTCCACCTACACAGTATACATCAGAATGTATTTAAAAACGTCATAACAAAATTCTTGTGTTTGGAGAATTTAGAAGAAATGGGGAGCATACTGGTCAATTCATGCAACCCCTACTCCCCACCCCGCTCACACACATAAACATGTGCATCTGTGCACTAATCCTGCAATCAATGACCTGAACACTTTTCATGATTCTAGTAGGTCTGACAGTCAGACGAAGAACAGAGAAAGAATATTTTTGTCAAGAACCAGCGTTAGACACCAAATAACTAAGACCCCCTCCTCCACTTCTTCGATGGGGATAGTAATTTTGTCAATGAAGCTAATAACAGAACAATAAGATGTCAATTTAAATGAGGACATAAAACTCTTCAAAAACAATAATTTTTACAGATCAAGTACTATTAAGACTTTCCCTCTACTAGACACTCCCTTATTTTTTCTGGATTATTGAGGATAACTAGAGGGACAAGTGTGTCAAGATTACAATTACCCATCAACATGATAAGATTATCTTTGGTAAACAAACCAACTGTAAATATGAGCCCCCTGATATGATCCCCCCCCTTCAAGTCACAAGCTTAATAATGAATCATAACTCAAAAGTTTCAAGTAACCCTTTCCCAAACGTCAAATTTTTAGGGTTACACAATAAAAGCTGCTTTGGACAGCAAAATGGATCTATATAAAGGTATGATTTGTGTATAATATTGCGCAGGAAATATTGAGGCAAAAGGAGAAAATGCTTCTTTTGTCTCAATGTTTTCTCAAGACTACTATATACCATTGATGGATGTCAAAACCATATCTTGTTTAGGAAAGGTATAAAGGAGATGGGCTATCAAAACCTTGTAACTCCAACTTTATGAAGCTTTACATACAAAGATTTGGCCTCATTGACAATATATGGTTTGAAATCACAGTGATCTTCAGGTTTTATCATTTTTGAAATTGATCCTAAAATATCTACATTCACCCATTTTATATTAGGGCTCTAATTGTCAAAGAACAAAATGTTGACAGCAGATTCTGTTGATTGAATCAACATCTTTTTTAAAACTCCTGTGAAAGTTTTGTTGGACTACTCAGAAATCTAAATATTACATTTTGTTAACACTGTCAGTGAAGACTATGATCCAGGGTTAGACCCTAACTTTCCCAATCGAGGAGCCTGCCGGGCTCCCATCCTGAGAACCTTGGGAGTCCGGTGGAAAATAAGGAGTAGGAGTAGGAATAAACAGTAAACATTTCCTGTTACATTGTATGGCGCTTATTATTGTCATTGTCATTCTCATCTTAACAGACTATATGGAATACCAAAGCGGTGATACAAGACATAATTTTATGATCCTTCAATTTAAAGCCAAGAGCCAAGATTTATTGATTTCTTTTGTTTGTTTGTTACAGACAAGTTATCCTTTTCACTGTGAATTTTAAATATGTCAAGTTATGCAATATTTCATGAAAATAGTTACTGCAAGCCAAAGTGGACATATTATTAATAATCAGTGCCAAAGTAAACGACACAGAATCAGCAGTTTTTGTAGACAGCTCCGAAGATAATATTATGTTATTTTTGCTAGTTTAGTACAAAATTATTCACATTCTTGTGGTTTAATTCCTCACATTAGGATGAACAGAACTGCTTATATTTTTGGTCAAAATGAAAAAGAAAATCTCAAACTGAAGTTTATTTGTCCAATCAGTTTCGAAAAGAAGCCTCCAAGTAACCTTACATGAGAAAGACATGGTTTTCCTTATATATGACATCAATATCTTAACCCATTACCACACAGTGACCAGACATGGGGTAATCATAATCAGTAATTTAATCGATTATTAATCGATTAACAAATGCCAATAATCATGAATTAATCGATTAATTAGCTTTTTCTGATTATTTGATTAATAATTTAATCAATTACTGGTGAAAAAATGACAGTAATCATGATTATTTTATGATTACTTTTCGATTATTTTGGATGTATAAATGATATAAAACAAAATAAGATGCACCTATAAGTCACACCTTTAACCTGTTCACACCTATACAAAGCAGTCTATGCCCCAAGGGCCACCTAGTGTTATTCTTTCACCTGTCATTGAAATTTCACACATTTTGGGGAGTTGAAACTGAAAACTCATGTTAGTTGGAAAATGCTGAACGAACCAAAATTTTATTTCACTTTTTAATTTGTCCTTAAAATGCAATCATACTATAAACATGTAAAAACAAATTGACAAATTTACATATAATAATATACCGATTCATTATTAAGTAAATACATGTGTTGATAAAAGGAATTTTTCTTTTATCGTCTATAGGCATAATTTATTAGAAAATAATGTAACTTTAGCAAAGAATATGTACTAACTTTGGGCAAAAAAACCCTAGAATCAAACTTTGTGATTTGAATTATAAGATTCTGATAATAACCAGGGTATACATGAATTTGATAACTAGTATCTTTTCTCTTTACTTTCCTTTCCTTTGTAAGTTTGTTTCATAATATGAAAGGTTTCAGATAACATTAGGGCAAAAGGAGAAATTGCATGAATCAAGCATTGTTCTATAACATCAAGTCAACACGGTCCAATCATTGGTCCCATGGCTCCAACATGGTCTGATATACATGAACTCAATTTTTATCGTCATCATCATCATCATTTGTGATGAATTAATCTATTAGAACGTTCAGGAAAGATAACTAAGATATATGTTCATAAAAAACTTTAATATCCAACAAGTCCATACATCCTATTTTCATCCAACTTTATCAAATGGAACTCTTCAATTTCCATACCACAACATCTGGTAAAGACCTTTTCGGCATGCCATTCATCTTGATTGAAGTGGTTTGTTGACAAATATAGAACATCTATAACGAAACTGGTGTGTTTCGAGACATTTAAAAAGAAATGTAATTTCAATAGTAAAGATGTTTCATATTTTGTGATTGTGATCAGATTATGTATTTGAAGAGAATGAAATGCTATTTGCCCCTTTTAACTGTTTAATTTTTGTTCCGCAAAAGGTTTTATCCGCGATTAATGATTAATAATCGATTACTTACCCCCAAATTAATGATTAACAAGCATTCTGAAGTATTGCAAAACAATACCAAGTCCCCTACCGGCTTTATATATGTGTTTAGAAAAAGAAGCCCAAAAAATTTCAAAGTCCAGTTGCTGGCATCCGTATCTTACTCAAAAATACTGGACCGGAACGAAACTCAACCTTGTTCTGTAACTTATCAATGCGGGTCTACGTACCAAAAATCAGCTCAATAGCTGCAAGCATTAAAAACAAGAGCCGTCACAGACGGATTATGCTCCCCGAATAAGTGTTTGTCACAAAATAAAAACTATCATACATTAAGCCCCCTTTTCCCATGACAACTTTTTTTGTCCACACATTATTTATAGAATATGGTCTAGAACATCCTATTTATTACATGAGCACAAAATTTCATTAAATTCTGCCCATTAGATGAAGAGAAATAAGAGAAAAACTATTTCTTACACTAAGGCCCCTTTTTCCATGACGCAGCCTTAAATTTACAAACCGAAAAAAAGGTCCCTAGGTATTGACCCAGGGAGTTCACATGTGAAGTTTCATTGAATTTGGTCCAAGGGTTGCTGAGATATGGCTGTGGACGGACGGACGGACACATGGACACACGGACGGACACACGGACACACGGACGGACGGACGGACGGACAGCGTGGTGACTATATGCTCCCCCGAAATTTTTTCGGGGAGCATAAAAAGTCTGGAAAACTGTGATTTCCCAGAAATTTTCTAAGTCCAGCATCCGTATCTTCCCCAAAAATCACTGGAGCAGAACGAAACTCAAACTCGTTCTGTATCTCATCAATATGTGTTCATATACCAAAAATCAGCTCAATACCTGCAAGCGTTTAGAAAAAAAGTCTGGAAAACTGTAATTTCCCAGTAATTTTCTAAGTCCAGCATCCATATCTTCCTCAAAAATCACTGGACCGGAACGAAACTCAAACTTGTTCTGTAACTAACCAATGCAGGTCTACATACCAAAAATCAGCTCAATAGCTGCAAGCATTAAGAAAAAAAGTCTGGAAAACTGTAATTTCCCAGAAATTTTCTAAGTCCAGCATCCATATCTTCCTCAAAAATCACTGGACTGGAACGAAACTTAAACTTGTTCTGTAACTCATCAATGCGGGTCTACATACCAAAATTCAGCTCAATAGCTGCCAGCATTAAGAAAAAAAGTCTGGAAAACTGTAATTTCCCAGTAATTTTCTAAGTCCAGCATCCATATCTTCCTCAAAAATCACTGGACCAGAACGAAACTTAAACTTGTTCTGTAACTCATCAATGCGGGTCTACATACCAAAAATCAGCTCAATAGCTAACCCGGTTTAGAAAAAAAGTCCGGAAAACTAATTCACCGGACTGACGGACAGACGGACGGACGGACGGACGGACGGACGGACGGACGGACTGACGGACTGACTGACGGACAGAGTGCAAACCTAAAGTCCCCTTCGGCTTCGCCGGTAGGGGACTAAAAATCAATTACTGAGGTATTTTTCAGTGAAAGTAATTTAATCGATTAATAATCAAGGGTGTATTAATCATTAATTTAATTGATTACTTTTTCAAGTAATCGACCCCATGTCTGACAGTGACTCTTTTTGAATCCCAATAAGATAATGGCTTTGGAAAACATTGTGGAAAATGAAGAAATTGCTTGTGACAAGCAATTTCTTCATTTCCCACGATATTTTCTAAGCAAAAATACCCAAAAAGTTTAAAATCCATCGACTTGAAATTGTCGTCTGCAACGTCTTTGAATTTGGAAAAGTCTAAAATTGCGTTGTTTGGTAATGGGTTAATTGTGTCTACAGCTCGTTCAAATTTAGACCAGTCCACATCTATTATTTTGTTGTTTGAGAAAGGGTAAACTGGTAAACATTTTATGTCAAGAAGAAAATGTAAACAGAAACAAGACAAGGGTTCACATAAGGGCAGGGAATAAAGCAGTAATGAACTGTACATTGTCGCTTTTCAATGAAAACCTCGTAACTGCAGCTTGTTTAAAGCTGCAGTTATGAGGTTTTCATTGAAAAGCATCGACATACAATCTATAGAGTTTAGATACACATAATAAAATGTCCAGATGAGTGAATGTCGAGTATGAATGGAATGCTCAAAGAATAAACAATTTGTATCTGCTACATGTGTATTGAAAATATCAGGGAAAATTCAAGCACATTGGCGTTTTTTTGCCTTTCTATGATTTCTTAGATGAAATAAATTTAAGACTGAACAAAATGGTTGATGATTTATTTATATCCTTAGTGATAGATTGGAAAGGATAGTTTTACCTCCTGCTCAACAGTGTGGAAGACAGTCTTGTACAGGAACATGGTTTGAAGCCTTACCCGAGAGTCAAACCAGCCATTCTTGTATACAAGACCCCAGAGAAAATATGGATTGAAATTTCACTGATATTTCACTGAGATTTCAGTGAAATATCAGTGAAATATCAGTGAAAGAAAGGGGCAAAATAACAATGAAATTTCACCAAAATCTCTGTGAAATTTCACCAAAATTTCAAAGAATTAACAGTGAATTTCATCAAAATTTCAGTGAAATTTCACCAAAATTTCACCAAGGTTCTGTTGAAATTGAAATTATGGATTGAAATTTCAGTGAAATTTCTGTGAAAAATAGTGAAATATCAGTGAAATATCAGTGAAATATAGTGAAATATCAGTGAAATAACAGTGAAAGAAAGGGGCAAAATTTCAGTGTATTTCACCAAAATCTCAGTGAATTTCACCAAAATCTCAGTGAATTTTCACCAAAATCTCAGTGAATTTTCACCAAAATCTCAATGAATTAACAGTGAATTTCATCAAAATTTCAGTGAAATTAATTATGTTGAAAAGTATCAATATTGACCTTTTTACACATTTAACATCTTATTTAAGATAACAATGACCTATATCTTTAACAATACTACAGTCTTCAAGATCGAGAACTAGTTGTCACAGTCTAGCAAGTTACTATTTGAAATTTGGATTATAAGTCTTTGGTTTACCAGGCACAATTTCTGTCCTACCCTATCTTATATGGATTGGGTTAGATATAGAAATCAAATTTCTTGTAAAAAGAATTGACAAGGTGTCAAGAAAAACAAGCAGCAGGTGTGTGGGACAGCAGTCCCCCATCATAAATTAATCTAAAACAAAGCACAACATTTATTGTGCCCATTATTCCAGAGGTGCGCCCAAAGATTTGTTATGATACTAAAATCTATGTTTACACATGATCATTTCGTAAGCCCTATAAAATTATGTCTAACATGTCCTTAGAATTCAGCTGTGAAGAAAAATATGACTATGTCATTTAACACAATCTTTACAAAAGGCAGTTTGAATAATGCCATTAAAAGTCACTTACATCTAAACCACGAAAACCAATGACAACTGTAATAATATGTGCAATCAGGATGAAATTAGATGGATTACACAAAAGAACACTTCAAAGATAAACTAAAGATGTAATTCTTTGTTTATACTTACACTGGCTTTGCTTAAACATCAATAATGCCTGAAAATACTTTGAACAATTCAAATTCTCTGCCACATGGTTGAAATCACCAAAGCGCTCCAAATCTACTTCCAACTATGTGCCTGAGATGTTGCGATTGTAAAAGGATTTTACTGAAATTTCGTTGAAATTTCGCTGAAATTTCACTGAAATTTCACTGAAATACAAGTCTCAAACAAGAAAAAAAAATCACTGAAATATCAGAATTTTAATTTCTTTAGCCCTATAAAATTATGTCTAACATGTCCTTAGAATTCAGCTGTGAAGACAGATATGACTATGTCATTTAACACAATCTTTACAAAAGGCAGTTTGAATAATGCCATTAAAGTCACTTATATCTAAACCACGAAAACCAATGACAACTGTAATAATATATGCAATCAGGATGAAATTAAATGAGATTACACAAAGAACACTTCAAAGATAAACTAAAGATGTAATTCTTTGTTTATACTTACACTGGTTTTTGCTTAACCCTTTCCCAAACGACAAAGTTTTAGGGTGATCCAATTTGAAAGCTGCTGCAGACGACAAAAATATGATAATAAAGGCATGATTTTTGTAAAATATGGCACAGAAAATATTGAGACAAAAGGAGAAACTGCTGGTTATCAGCAGTTTCTTCTTTTGTTTCAATGTTTTCCCAAGCCTGTTCTATCAGGGACGTCAAAACCAGGTCTTGTTTGGGAAAGGGTTAAACATCAATAATGCCTGAAAATACTTTGAACAATTCAAATTCTCTGCCACATGGTTGAAATCACCAAAGTGCTCCAAATCTACTTCCAACTATGTGCCCGAGATGTTGCGATTGTAAAAGGATTTTACTGAAATTTCGTTGAAATTTCACTGAAATTTCATTGAAATTTTGTTGAAATTTTGCTGAAATACAAGTCTAAAACAAGAAGAAAAATTCACTGAAATATCAGAATTTTTTGTCAAAATTTCACTGAAATTTCACTGAAATTTAGTCATTTTGCTGAGATTCAGCGATATTTAAGCATTTCACTGAAATTTCACTGAAATTTGGTGAAATTTCAGTGAAATTTCAATTACATTTTCACTGGGGGAGGACCCTGAGGGCCCTAAATCGCTCACCTGAGTAATGTTTAAATAATGCCAAATAACTTTGCATATGTTACGCATTGTGGTCCCAGAGAAGAATTTGGCCATGTAGTTTAGGAGAAGATGTTGTTTACAGAAATTGATGAGCTTTTATATGGCATTTCCCATTTACTGATGCTACAGCAACCAGAGTTTTTCATAGATTTCAATTCTTTTAGCAATTTTTATAAGGGACAACCCAAGGAACATTACTGGTTGATTTTAACCCAGAAGTTAAGGAGATGTCGTTTAAAGAAACTTTTGAGAATTAAAGAAATTCCCCATTTTCCGTTGCCACGGCAACCAGAGTTTTTCATGGATTTCAATTCTTTTAGCAATGTTCATAAGGGACCACCCGAGGAACATTTCTGCCAAGTTTGATTGATTTTGACCAAGTAGTTTAGGAGGAGATGTCATTTAAAGACATTGTTGAGATTTAAAATAATTACCCATTTTCCAATGCCACGGCAACTAGAGTTTTTCATGGATTTCAATTTTTTTTTTAGCAATTTTGATAAAGGACCACCCAAGGAATATTTCTGCAAAGTTTGGTTGATTTCAACCCAGAAGTTAAGGAGATGTCGTTTACTGAATTTTTTGAAATTTAAAGAAATTTCCCATTTTCCGATGCCACGGCAACCAGAGTTTTTCATGGATTTCAATTCTTTTAGCAATTTCATAAGGGACCACCCAAGGAACATTTCTGCCAAGTTTGGTTGATTTTAACACAGAAGTTAAGGAGGAGATGTCTTTTAAAGAAATAGTTGAATTTTTGTGAAATTTCCCATTTTCTGATGCCACGACAACCAGAGTTTTTCATGGATTTCCATTCTTTTAGCAATTTTTTTAAGGGACTACGCAAGGAACATTTCTGCCAAGTTTGGTTGATTTTGACCCAGAAGTTTAGGAGATGTCGTTTAAAGAAATTGTTGAGCTTTTGTGAAATTTCCCATTTTCCGATGCCACAGCAACCAGAGTTTTTCATGGATTTCAATTCTTTTAGCAAACTTTATAATGGACCACCCAAGGAACATTTCTTCCAAGTTTGGTTGATTTTGACACAGAAGTTAAGGAGGAGATGTCGTTTAAAGAAATTGTTGAATTTTTGTGAAATTTCCCATTTTCCGATGCCACGGCAACCAGAGTTTGTCATGGATTTCAATTCTTTTAGCAATTTTTATAAGGGACCACCCAAGGAACATTTCTGCCAAGTTTGGTTGATTTTGACCTAGAAGTTAAGGAGGAGATGTTGTTTAAAGAAGTTGTTGAGCTTTTGTGAAATTTCCCATTTTCCGACGCCACGGCAACCAGAGTTTTTCATGGATTTCAATTCTTTTAGCAAACTTTATAAGGGACCACCCAAGGAACATTTCTGCCAAGTTTGGTTGATTTTAACACAGAAGGTAAGGAGGAGATGTCTTTTAAAGAAATAGTTGAATTTTTGTGAAATTTCCCATTTTCTGATGCCACCGCAACAAGAGTTTTTCATGGATTTCCATTCTTTTAGCAATTTTTATAAGGGACTACCAAAGGAACATTTCCGCCAAGTTTGGTTGATTTTGACCCTGAAGTTTAGGAGGAGATGTCGTTTAAAGAAATTGTTGAGCTTTTGTGTAATTTCCCTTTTTCCGATGCCACGGCAACCAGAGTTTTACATGGATTTCAATGCTTTTAGCAATTTTTATAAGGGACCACCCAAGGAACATTTCTGCCAAGTTTGGTTGATTTTGACCCAGTAGTTTAGGAGGAGATGTGGTTTAAAGAAATTGTTGAGCTTTTGTGAAATTTCCCATTTTCTGATGCCATGGCAACCAGAGTTTTTTATGGATTTCAATTCTTTTAGCAATTTTTATAAGGGACCACCCAAGGAACATTTCTGCCAAGTTTGGTTGATTTTGACCCAGTAGTTTAGGAGGAGATGTCGTTTAAAGAAATTGTTGACGCCGTGACGGACAAGACGGACAGACAGACAGACGGACGCCGGACATTGATAGATCACAATACCTCACCTTGAGCACTTCGTGCTCAGGTGAGCTAATAAAAGAGTATGTCTAGATATGTAAAGATATTGAGCCTTTTAACAAATTACGATATTGATAATGTCAAGTATTTGTGTGGGAATTTTGCAGGATGGTCTAAAAGTACTTCACGAGAAATGAATCATGATATTGATTGATCTTTTTATTGGGTGACCTTGTCCTACTTAACTTATTTAAATTCAAGTTGGGAAAATGCATTACTGCAATATCCACAGCATGGAGACTGAATAATGTAAGAAAGAATATGACAAACATTGTGAGAAGCATTGGAAAACAAAAATTTTCCTCATTCCTGAAAACGGTTTACGAAACCATCTTAAAAATTCAGACTGGGAGTCATGTTAGATATGAATCATATGATTAAGGAATATGAGACACAGTGCCAGACTGTATACATGTATTTACAATTTCTCAAGACAGAATGTCAACTTTGAGGCAAAGAATTGCCATGCGAATGAGGTGACAAATTAGAATTACGCCATACCACAATCAATACTACTAGACAGCAGCAGTCTCATCACAGACAATAACAATTCTGCAAGAATGTCCAACAATTGACCAAATGCCAATTGACAGATCGCTCCGCCCAACATAGAATTTAAGTCAAACAATGGGTATGTGATCGTTAATAAGGAACAATTCTATCCAGTTAATCGTGACATAAATTCGGACAAACAAAATAGTATTTCATAAGTGTTGTTATAAAATCTCGTAACTACCGCTTGATTTAAGCCGTAGTTACGAGATTTTATAATAATAATATTATGTATGGAGTTTTACGTCCCACTCAACAGCTAAGGTCATATGGAGACGGAACCTCGGTTTAAAGTCTCATCCGAAAGACTGGTGAAGCGGGGGATCGAACCAGCGACCCCTGTGTTACAAGTCCAGCGCGTTACCACTGCACCACCTCCGCCCCTACCAGATTTTATAACAACAGCGACGGTTTATCAAAACGTAACAGTAAACCTAATCTATTGTTAGCACAAAATTCTTTGCCATTGGCATTGTCAATTGTTTTGATTGTCAGTTGATAAATCGATACAATAACACATGCAACCAAGAACAATTGTGGCATGACATTTTTCTGATCGTCCATTGGCTAATCGATGTTTTTGACAGTCGGCGTTTGGTCAATTTATTCTACAATAGTCGTAAGCCCAAGGTACTTCTTGTAAACAGAAGATAGCTGTCTTCACAAAGAACCCATGTCAGGGTGGTCATTCAAAAACACCCCCAAATATATTAAATCTATTGGCACCCTTTGAAAGTTATTCAGAGATTGACTCTACTAGTGTGTTGAATATTTTCCGTGGACAAATAGCAAAGTGCACTGCAAGGTATCCAGAGTAAAATTAGGCCAAACTAGAACTGTCGCAAAGTGGACGAATACCCCCCACTAGGGCCTTGTCACTGAAAAAGTGCTATCAGTCAAAAGGTTCTTGACTTAGAGCATGGAAACGGATTTTAAACAAAGTCCAACTGTGACCTTGACCTTTGACCTTGGTGACCCTAAAACTATAAGGCACCTCCTTGGGTCATGGGCAACAACTGTGTAAAGTTTCATGATCCTAGGTCAAACGGTTCTCGAGTTAGAACATGGAAACGAAATTGTAAGTTTTGACTATCCCCCCGACCCCCCCCACCTTAAACAGTTCAAAGTGGCATAACTCTGAAACTAATGACTGGATCAAGATGAAAATTGCAGGTGCACAACTTCATATGATAGGAAACATCCTGATAAAATTTCAGAAAAATTGGTCAAAAACTGTGGGAGAAGAAGAGAACACAAGATTATGTCCACGGACGGATGGACAACCTAATTCCAGTATACCCCCCCCCCCAATAACTTTGTTGTGTGTGTGTGTGTGTGTGTGTGTGTGTGGGGGGGGGGGGGGGGTATAACAACAGAAATTGATGAGGACATCTCACGTCAATTTCCATTGCCACACATGATGCCCAGAAATTGACGAGGGTATCACTCATTTATTTCCATTGTCACAAGCTGATGCCTTAACCCATTCCCAAATGAAAAAGTGCTATTGGTCAAAATGTTCTTGACTTAGAGCATGGAAACGGATTTTAAACAAAGTCTAACTGTGACCTTGACCTTTGACCATGGTGACCCCAAAACAGTAGGGCACCTCCATTGGTCATAGGCAACAACTGTGTAAAGTTTCATGATCCTAGGTCAACCGGTTCTCAAGTTAGAACACGGAAACAAAATAGTAAATTTTAACTACACCCCCCCACCCCCCCCCCCATAATAAAAACTTCAAAGTGGCATAACTCTGAAACTAATGACTGGATCAAGATGAAAATTGCAGGTGCACAACTTCATGTGATAGGAAACACCCTGATAAAATTTCAGAAAAATTGGTCAAAAACTGTGGGAGGAGAAGAGGACACAAGATTATGTCCACCCCCCCCCCCTTAAAAACTTCAAAGTGGCATAACTCTAAAACTAATGACTGGATCAAGATGAAAATTGCAGGTGCACAACTTCATATGATAGGGAACATCCTGATAAAATTTCAGAAAAATTGGTCAAAAACTGTGGGAGGAGAAGAGGACACAAGATTATGTCCACGGACGGACGGACAGACGGACGGACAGACGGACGGACAGACGGACGGACGGACAACCTGATTCCAGTATACCCCCCCATAACTTTGTTGTGGGGGGTATAATGACAATCAATAGTAGACAGCTGCTGTCCCCTCACTGACATTGACAATTTCTCAAAGCACTTTTGTGATAAATATGCCATAAGTTTAGTAAAATTGTGTCACTAAAAAATTCAAACATATCAGAATTCATCTGCTTACAACAATTTTTGGTCAAATGCAGTGATGCGAACTTTAATCAGGCCAAAAGACAATCAATAGCAGACATCTGTCACCTTCACTGACAATGACAATTTCTCAAAAGAGGTTTTGCCATGAATAGGCCATTTCATGCTGATACTTACGAGGCTCATATTAAAATTTAGGACATGATGGATTGTGTTAAGTAATTGTAACCGTATTTACGTTATGTTCTATTCTGCTAGTTATTTCAGTAAAGGATCGCGGGCTGCAGGGAGAATTTCCTGATCTGTGTAACACATTATACTCAAATTTGCATACTGACTGACACATTCATGTTTTAATCTACCTCTCAGCAAAATACATTAGCAAACACTCTGTAAGATCATCACACCATCAAACCTTTTCCAAACAAGACCTGGGTTGTTGATGTCCTAAATTGAGGGCTTGGGAAAATATAAACGCAAATGAAGAAAATGCTGAAATCAAGCATTTTCTCCTTTTGTACCAATATTGTCTGCGCTATATTGTTACTTGTACACAAATCCTGTCTTCTAAACATCCATTTTATCATCTAGCTGGCTTTCGGCAGTGGCTATCAAATTAGAACAGAGACCGATATGAATTTTTGGTGTTCAGGGAATGGTTAAGCATGGACATGCATAAAAGTCATTACAGCTGTGAGCTTGAGATTAAAGGGAGTGATGACATTTAAAATCCAGAAATGTCACTCATCGTTCATAATGATTATACCTTTCCCTTTCGATTACCCATGGCATGATTTTGACATAACAAAATGTGAATGGATTGTAGAAATTATCATATATCTGGGAAAGAGCTAAGATCTTAAATTGTGCATGCTCAGCTGTGCTTCTTATTCTTACACTTTTGTGATACAAAAATAAAGCTCAAGAGAACAAGCTTTTAGCATTCTATTAAACAATTGACAAAACTGCTATTTAATCTTTGCCTTATTCTCATTCCGTGCCATGACTTTGTCTGTCAAAGCAGGACCATTCTGAAATCAGCATGACCAGAATGCATTTTTATCCCAATCCTTATCAATTATCATGTTAATCATGTACTAATCATCCAAACAGCTATCAAGGTGGTTGGAGCAAGTGTCAGATTACTAAACATCTCACCTGACACTGTTAATTATCAATTAGCCATTCAGCCTCCTATAGCCTTAACCCCTTCCCAAACAAGAACGGGTTTTAACGTCCCTAATCGAAATGGCTTGGGAAAACATTGAAACAAAAGAAGAAACTGCTGATAACCAGCAGTTTCTCCTTTTGTCTCAATATTTTCTGTGCCATATTTTACACAAATCATGTCTTTAATATCATCATCTTTGTCGTCTGCTGCAGCTTTCAAGTTGGATCGCCCTAAAATTTTGTCGTTTGGGAAAGGGTTAACTTAAATAATAAATAGATTATTACCCTTACCAATGAAACCAGACTCGTCCAAGGAAAATACAATAATTATAAGTATGTAGCCTAGTTTACATGGTTGATGTAACAGCAGCTGCTTGCAATTTGTATGATAAAGCAAAGAAGACATTGAGGCTAAAGGAGAAAATGCTGATCATCAGCATTTTCTTCTTTTGGCTGAATGTTTTCCGAAGCTGTTTCTATTAGTCGCATCAAAGGGCACTGTCTGTGTTAGGAGATTTGAGTTCTACTTGTGTTTTAACCCTTTCCCAAAAGGCAAAATTTTAATTTGTCCAATTCAAAAGCTGCTGATGACAATGAAATGGATGTTGATAAAGATTTGATTTACATATCATATAACTCAATGTTCAGAAATTATTTAGGCAAAAGGAGAAAATGCTGATTATCAGCATTTGTTCTTTTGTCTCAATGTTTTCTCAAGCCTTTTTCTGTCAGGGACTTCAAAACTGTCTTGTTAGCCAAAGGGTTAATGCTGGCATGTGTCACCTCCCACTGAGGTCATCATCTATCCAGGTGAGTCAATTAGTATTATCTCAGATCTAATTACCAATAACCACTGAGTGAGGCTGGCTGCTTACACTTCTTTTCATCATCAGACATCTTTGGATGATCTCATGACTTATTTCCTTTACCAGGCTCTGTTCTATGACAGACGGAGTGGAAATGTTTTTAGAGTTATGACATCCCTTACCAAGCAAAAACTGTCTTCACTATGAAGTCGCACTCAGTCTGTAATTTATTCTAACAAACAAGAAACTTTCTATGATTCTTCAAAAATTTCATGCATTTTTTTTGTTTAATAACATTGGGTAACTGCAGCCACAAACCACCGGGGTATGCCTTCTATTGTTTGACAATTACATCAAATTGAGTCAATATTGTTTTGTGCTGAAGAACACAAAAGCCACAAAATAAATACCATTCAGTGATTCTATGGTTCTTTTGAAACAGAAGTGAAGTGGAACTGACTTTGAAAACCAAACTTAGGACAATCCAAAGGGTTATCCCTTTCCCAAACGGCACAATTCTATGGTGATCCAATTTGAAAGCAGCTGCAGACGACAACATTGATGTTTCTATTTGTGCACAACATTGTATGGTAAATATTGAGACAAAAGTAGAAAATGCTGTTTATCAGCATTTTCTTCTTTTGTCTCGATGTTTTCTCAAGCCTTTTATGCAAGGGACATCAAAACCAGGGCCCCGTATTACTAAACATCTTAGTAACATTTTTTTGTGTAAATTGTGTAACAAGACATCTGATTGCACGAGAAATCCGACTAAGCCAATCAGGGCTGTTGTTACAAGTAATTATGCAAAAATCAAACGTACGATCGTTAGTAATACGGGCCCCAGGTCTTGTTTGGGAAAGGGTTCAATCACAAAACTACAGTAAGTCAGTAACTGTAAGTGGCATATCGTCGGTGTAAATGCAAAACCTCGTATGTTGATCCTTGCAATTTTGTACAAACTTGCGTGCTCAGTTTAGACAATTCTCTCAGGTTTTGAGATATGTTTACTGATCAGTATTAATGACACATTATTTGTGAACAATATGTCCAAATTTCAAGTAAAACATTTCAGTTTGGGAAAAATTATTTCACTTTTTCCCCTCCCCTTTGAAATTTTCCAAAAACAAGATACGAGGTTTTGCATTTACAACAACAATATATTGTTATATGAACTTAAAATAGTTTTGTGTTAATCCTTGCATCTTAATCCTTTCCAAAACAAGGCCTAGCTTTGGTGTGTCTAACAAAGGAAATTTGGGAAAACATTGAGACAAAAGAAGAAAATGCTGGAAGACCATCATTTAATTCATTTTCTACTTTTGCTTCAATATTTCCTGATCAATATTATATACTGCATATGTCCTTTCAAATCTTTATCCACATTCTTTGTAAATTGATATCTGCAGTTATGATTAGCTATCATTTTTCAACACCCTACACTTTGTCTGTTGGGGATAGGGGTTAACTCCACAGGTACTCCAACAAAGGCATTGAAATAAATTATTTACCACTAAATGTCCCCCAAAAGATCCCTAATTGACCTTGAAGGCCCTATTGGGGCTTTAATCATTCAGTTGAACAATGAAAATAGGGATTTTTTTAATCCCTAACTTACACCAACTGGGTCATAACCCTTCTATCAAGTCAAAATTTAGGTCTGATTTGAAAACAAGAGGACCATGATGGTCCTATATCGCTCACCTGAACCAAAATGATACTAGAAATCTATCACTGAAGGTGATAAAAATACCCCCGCCACCAACTTTGTTCGGACAAGCGTTTTTGTTGATTGTCCGGACAAGCATTTTTTGGTAAAATCAAGGGCCATAACTGAGAAAGTAACGGTCAGAATTTTGTGAAATTTGCGTCATGCACATCTACAGGTCCTAATGCACACCTATGCCAAGTATGAAGCAAATCGGACAGTAAGTGTGGGAGGAGTTATCCGGATAAGCATTTTGGGTTCAAATCAGGGGCCATAACTCAAAAAGTAATGGTCCGATTTTCGTGAAAAAAGCGTCTTGCACATGTACAGGTCCTTTTGCAGACATGTGCCAAGTATGAAGCAAATCGGACCGTAACTGTAGGAGGAGTTGGCCGGACAAGCATTTTTGGGTCAAATCAGGGGCCATAACTCAGAAATTATCAGTGCGACTTTCGTCAAATTTGCGTCTTGCACATCTACAGGTCCTAATGCACACCTGTGCCAAGTATGAAGCTAATCGGACAGTAACTGTATGAGGAGTTGGCCGGACAAGCATTTTTGGGTCAAATCAGGAGCCATAACTCAAAAAGTAACGGTCAGAATTTTGTGAAATTTGCGTCTTGCACATGTACAGGTCACAATGAACACTTGTGCCAAGTATGAACTAAATTGGTCCACAAGTGTAGGAGGAGTTATCCAGACAAGCCTTTTTTGGTCAAATCAGGGGACATTACTCAAAAAGTATCGGTCCGATTTTCGTGAAATTTGTGTCTTGCACATCTACAGGTCACAATGAACACTTGTGCCAAGTATGAACTAAATCGGTGAACAAGTGTAGGAGGAGTTGTCCGGACAAAGTTTTGGAGACAGACCAACCAACCATCCAACCAACCATCCAACCACTGGACCGACAGGCTGATTCCAGTATACCCTCTCCAAACTTCGTTTGCGGGAGTATAATGAGCAACACTTAGGTTCAATTCAATTGATATTTATGCCTTTAAGACTAAAATTAATATGAACTTATGGTTAATAACGTTGTGAAAATCAAACTCATCCGAGCTCTTATGGTGCCCAACATTTTTTTTTTTTTTTTTAAATAATTGTAGATTCTACAGTGTAAACAAGGTCGACAACAGCCAAAAATGGCAATTTCATCAAATTCAAGGGCACATAACTTTCGTCTTTCTAATCACATCAGACTGAAAATCATACTCATCCAAGATCTTATGGTCCCCAATATTGCGTCCAAGTTTTGTCTTGATTGATTAATAATTGTAGATTCTAGAAAGTAAACAATGTCGAAAACGGCCGAAAACGGCAATTTTGTCAAATTCAAGGGCACATAACTTTCAACTTTCTGATCGATCAGATCAGACTGAAAATCAAACTCATCCAAGATCTTATGCTCCTTAACATTGTGATTAAGTTTTGTCTTGATTGATTAATATTTGTAGATTCTAGAGTGTAAACAAGGTCGAAAACAGCAAAAAATGGCAATTTTGCCCAATTCAAGAGCGCATAACTCTCATCTTTCTGGTCAGATCAGATTGAAAATGGAACTAATCTGAGATCTTATGGTCCCCAAAATTGTGTCCAAGTTTTGTCTTGATTGATTAATAATTATAGATTCTACAGTGTAAACAAGGTCGAAAACAGCCGAAAACGGCAATTTGGTCAAATTCAAGGGCAAGTAACTCTCGACTTTCAGATCAAATCATACTGAAAATCAAACTCATCCAAGATCTCATGGTCCCCAACATTATGTCCAAGTTTTGTCTTCATTGATGAATAATTGTAGATTCTAGAGTGTAAACAAGGTGGAAAACAGCCGAAAATGGCAATTTTGTCGAATTCAAGGGCACATAACTCTCGTCTTTCTGGTCAGATCAGACTGAAAATCAAACTCATCCGAGATCTTATAGTCTGCAATGTTATTTCCAAGAATTGTCTCGATTGATCAATAATTGTAGATGCTAGAGTGTAAACAATGTCAAAAGTAGGTATTTTTCGCATTCAAGGGCAGATAACTCCTGACTTTCTAGTTCGATCTGACCCATAATCGAACTCATCCGAGATCTTATGGCCATACATGCTTTGACCAAGTTTGGTCAAGATTGGCTTATATTTGTAGATGCTAGAGTGTAAACACGAAATTGTGGACGGACAGACAGACGGACAGACAGACAGACAGACGGACGACGGACGGTGAGTGACCACAATAGCTCACCTTGAGCACTTCGTGCTCAGGTGAGCTAAAAACTAAGTTGATGACAAAAATGAGGGCTACATAACTAATAGAAATCTTTAAAACCGGACAGTGTAAGCAACAAGTAGCCTAGGGGTATTTTCTTTCTGTTTTCAAATCATTTATAATTTACCTATTATTAAAAGGGTGTCAAAATCTGCCAATTGACATGGCTTAACCCTTTCCAAAACAGCAAACTTCTAAGATGATCCCATTCAAGATCTGCTGCAGACGACTAAAGGGATGTTGTTTAAGATATAATTTGTGTATAAGATGGCACAGAAAATATTGAGACAAAAGAAGAAACTGCTGGTAATCAGCAGTTTCTTCTTTAGTCACAATGTTTTCCCAAGCCATTTCTAATAAAGATGTGAAAACCAGGTCTTGTTTGGGAAAGGTTTAAACCGAATACCTGACATGAATCTGGCTACATGTAAAAGTGTCACAGTATACCCATTGCCAATGTTTTATTTTACAACTTTTTTTTTGTAGAAAACATTGTGGGAACTTAAGAAACTGCTTGTTACAAGCAATTTCTTCGTTTTCCACAATGTTTTCCTAAGCCTTTTTTCTTCTGAGGTATCAAGTTTGAGTTTTATATTGAGGTTTTACGCCGTTTTCAACTGCCAGGGTCATATCGCGGCGGCTGGAGCACCTACCCATGGATTCCTGTTGTATCTCAAACCAGTACTACCACAACACCCTTACCGAGCCTCCAGCTGCTCGCCCACTTAGGTTAACAATTTCGAACCCATTAATGGGTGACAATTTTGTCAGGAATGGTATTAGCCGCGGCCGGGTATCGAACCCGGGACCTCTCAAATGAGAAGCAAATGCGCTACCAACTGCCCTAAGGCTGCGGCCCCTCTGAGGCGTCAAAGTGTGAGAATAAGTTAATGTGACCAAATAAAGGATACACCCTGAGAACTCCCGATTTTGTTCCAATTGCCAGAAGTTTCAGTTTTGGATCATAGGCTAAAGCTGAAGGCTTGCTTGGAAATCCATGCTCCGCAATCTGAAATGGACAGAAGATATCAAAAAGTCATCAACAACATTCTGTTTTCAAGCAATTTCTTCATTTTCCTCAATGTCCCAAGCATTTTCTTCTTACAGAGTCAAAAGGGGTCACTGTGCAGTACTTTTAAGTTTTTTTTAATGAATTTAATTTTAAAAAAGCCCTATTTTTTATTTCATCAATGATAGAAGCTGAGAAAATGTTGAGGAAAAGAAAATGCTGATAACTGAGCATTTTATCCAATTGTCTATAGTTTCTTTGCTTAATTGTACACAAATCCTATATTTCTGAGCATACAGTACGTATCTATTATTTCATTGACTGGGCAGCTTTTAAATTGATATCATATTGTGGTGTCCTTTTCTGCTGAGTTCCAAACTTTGGCAAATATTTAAGAAACATGGGGGGGGGGGGGGGGGGGGGGGGGAGAGAGAGAAACGGAAAAAGAGAGCCATGATGGCCCTGTATCGCTGATCGAAACCCAGATCAAAATTCAAGAAGGTTTCTTCTTCCATTATCTGGCCTCCTTCGTCTTGTCGAAGATTATGCCAGTTTTGTGCGCTTGTGACGAGCGGAATTTCTTACTTTCGGTTACATTATTGCAACTAGCTAAACCCCTACATTTCCTCCATAGAAAGTGCTATAAAAAAATGCAGATCTGATAAGACCCGACATTCACAACAGAGTTGAACGAAATGTCAGGGCTTATAAATAGGACTAATCTTTGAGTATGACATTTCTCCTTTTGTC
>CAVMGG010000968.1:0-17500 GCA_963680895.1 Fragum sueziense | reverse complement strand
CAAATGCATGATAGTGTAAACTTACTGTCATAGGCCTTTATCAATTATATGTATTGCAAAACATGTAAGCAATCAGTAAAAGTTTTTGATTTTGAAATAATCTATTATCCCCCGTTAATTAATTTTGATGCTTTGTCTACTCTTGAATAATAATAACAACAACAACAACAACCAACAACAACAACAACAACAAAACCTTTATTTCAATGTATGCTATGCAGAGAAATAAAAATTGACAGCTTCCTACCTTATAAATATTTTGATAATTGCCTAATTTTGAAAATATTGATAAAATATATATTTTCTCAATGACTTCAATGTAAACTTTAAACAAGCCAGCTATGTCCCCCTGGATTCACAAAATTTAAAAAAAGTAAGATGGTAACATATTTTTATTAATCAATGTCTACAATATATCCAACTTTCATTGAGATCTATATGCTTGAAGTGTTTGTTCCAATGAAGTTTAG
Source organism: Fragum sueziense (assembly GCA_963680895.1). Taxonomy (NCBI): domain Eukaryota; kingdom Metazoa; phylum Mollusca; class Bivalvia; order Cardiida; family Cardiidae; genus Fragum; species Fragum sueziense. Next base: position 17,030 of record CAVMGG010000968.1, on the reverse strand, counting down.
TTTTTATTAACTATTTCCCAAACAAGACATGTACGAGGGATGTTCAAAAATTATCTGGATTTTGTCTATAAAATTTAAATGGGATATCAAATAACAACGATACTTCACGCATCGGAAGTTAGATTTAGTATGCACACTTCTGTGAAATTACTTGAAAATCCGATCACGGGTATGGATTTTACAAACAGTCAAATTCACATAGGTACTAGGGAACCGGCGCACGTATCACAGGGCGACGTCAACGACGTCGTCGGAAAGTATAAAGATCATGTTGCGTATTCCTTATCAAAGTAATTGGCGTTATGTTCAATAAAGCATAATTTACGGCGCAACTATTGGTTGTAAATATCACCATACCACTGAGATCCGTATTGTCTGGTAATCAAATTTGTTTAATTTCGCAGTTCTATTAAGGATGAAAATATTATACCCATCAGTTGCGCTTTTATCGTTGGGAATATGGCGAAGACAAATGTTGCTAAATCGCAAGAATATGGTAGATAGGATACGGTTTCGAGTCAAAGTATAGCTAACAACAGATCGGTAAGACCTGCCGTATGGGGTGATATGCATTGGGCCTATCCATGTGCAGTAGAAAATTCATAAGTTGGAATCGTCTAACTTTGCCGTTCGGTAAATGGATATTACGGAAATTTTGACAGTTTTATAAAAGTGTTAAATTGCTACTAGTTTTGAAATTAAAAAATATTAAAACGAAATTACCTTCGTAATTTTCAATTCATTTATAAGAATCAAATGAATGCTGCCTACACTAATACAAAATTCGTCTGACAATGTCCGTACCGTCATCCTCTGATTTCTACATAGCGCATCTGCAATGATCGTAAGTGACGTCGTCCTTATTTCCTTTTCCGGTCTTGTTCATCTCTAGATTTAATGTTTTCCGCTGCGTTCTTAAAACGTCTGTACCAATTAAACAGTAGGGTCCGTGAGACTGAATCTTTTCCCTTTGCCGTGGTGATCTTTTCGTATGAGTCTGTCCGCGTTTCTTCGAGGTATTTACAGAATTTTATGACAGACCGAATTTTCAAACAATCAATTGACGCCACATTTAACAGTCAAAATGCCGACCCCATTGCTATTCAAAAGTGCATGTCTCGTGCATTTATTCACCGAGTAATGTTAAACTTGGACATGATGTAATACGCACCAAATTACGTATTCTGTGAAAATTCCGCGTTGTTCGCAATTACAGTGGAAAAATTATGAACAGCAAAAGGGATTTCAAAAGAATCATATTTTGGGCTGCGCCGGGTACACGTTACCATGGTAATTCATAACGTAATTGTAAGCGCGTTTCTTTAGAAAAATAATTCAAACAGGTATAGACAGGTGTGTATTGAATTCCGATATAAAATGATATAAAATTCAGTAATATTCCTTGGCAAATATCTTTTTAACTGACACAGTCCGGATAATTTTTGAACAACCCTCGTATTTCATGTCCCAAATAGGAAACGCCATAGAAAACATTGAGACAAAAGAAGAAAATATTGATGATCAGCATAATCATCTCTTTTTTATTAAATAATTTCTATGCTACGATTATATTGTACCGGATTTTCGTATTTCCGTCGATACAGAGTTGTCGTTCATGCGGGACGGTATACCGTCTTCCGGTGTCAATGTAAACAAGCGCTATCGGTGGGAAAGAACCGCTACTGCATTCATAAATACCATAATTTTGCGGATAAAATTGGAAATATTGAACTGCACAAACTATATCGAAAGAGGCAAATGCAAGACGAGCTTGGATTCGTGTAATAAGTCGCAAAACTAAGAACAAAACATCGTATCTGACTATCTGGCCTAGGCCTACCCGAGTCCCAGAGACAGTTTTAGCCGAAAAGCGTAGATCGTTGGGAGATTCCAACAAAGGAGCCTCAGCGGAGAGAAGAAAGAGAAATCCCATCGCAACATAGTCACAACACACTAAACGCTTACATATCAAAGTAGATCTAGTCTATTGAGACAGAAGGAGAAAATGCTGGCGATCAATGTGCTCTTACATTTTGCCCAAATGTATCAGGTAAAACCATGTCTTGTTTGGGGAAGCTTTAATGAACAAACAATGAATTACATAGATCTACTTGAACGAAATAGCATTTTTAGTTTTGAGAGAAAAGAATAACATGCTGACTTCGCTTTTCCCTCAATAGAGGTCTAGTTCCTATTCTACAATCTACACCAAACTGTTCTAAAAAAATCTTCTTAGTAGATCTAGCCTACGTATCATAGTCTACAGCCTGCTTCAAATTTGAATTAAATTTGAAATGATGGTTTATTATTTTAACCCTTTCCTATCCAATTCCTTGTTTTGATGCCCACAAATAGCAAAGTCAGAATCATTCCAGATGACAATTAGCAAGACTTAATTTGGAAAGGACCATATTTTGTTGTTTGGTTAAGGGTTAAAAAAATCCGTCATTTTTTTCGGCACAATTGAAAACGAATTCTTATTTTTTTAATTTTTTTTTCTTAAGTCCTGTATTTGACCTCAGTAGGTTGTTTGGAAAAACATTGAGAAAAAGGAAGCAATTTTATGATAGGCAGAAATATCGCCTCTTTCCTCAATAATGTTTTGTGCTTTAACATTCACTTATGCTATTTCCGACAGTGGAAAACCGTGTGAAACAGAATGTTCTTACAAACGATTACAAAATATTCGTTTGGAAAAACTCGCTCTCAGCGTACATGTATATTTTTTCCCTAAAGTTGCCCCTTTTTATTTCTATGACGTCATATGACTAGAGTAAGCAAGGCAAAGTCATGACGTCACAAATCGACACTCGCCGGATTTGAGGCACGCCACGGGGAAAAGTATTTTCAATGATAACCTATCATCGGATTATGGGAGATTTCTTTTGTTATAGTTCTCCGAACTGTTTAAAAATGATGGAAGGTGCAGAGGTATTATTAGATTCCATTATTAAGTTACAATAAAAATCATTTTCATTTAATTACTCAATGAAATTTACGAAAATATTAAAGTTGCCGCTTGTCAAACAGGCAAATGGAAGTAAACATACCGTCCCACAGGAACGACAACTCTGTATTACCGGAATTACGAAAAGACCCAATTATCAAAATACGTTTACCACGACTTTTAATTTGGAACATTCCATGATTTTACCGTTTGGGAAAGGGTTAAAGTATATCATGGATTTTAGATGAAGTGTTTGACAGGACTGATCTTGGTCCGTTCAATCGATTTTAAAATGCCAAACGGACTCATTTCCTCTATCCTATCCCGCATTATAATTAGTTTAAATCTGTAGCGGGTTTGCATCTTACCATCCAATCAATTACACTGTCATAGATTCTCCTGTTGTCTTGCAAATTGTTAACCTTTTCACATATATTACATAAACCATCACAATAAATCTGACGTCTGTCATAAAGAAAATATTTGTCTTTCTCTTTCAGATAACGAATATATTCTGTTTCATCGTTTGAAAGTTTGTTCAAATAATTCCCCAATTTCTCGATGGACTCAAAATCTGCAGTGTTGATAAATGTGCGGCTTGGTAAAAGCCTGTTATTGTCTGTAAGGCCTCGTACAACCACTATAACATCATGCTGCATGTAATCAAAATACTTTTCCGTCACATAATCTCTGCAAAATGTGCTTTCAAACCCTAGATAAAACTTGTACTGAGAAAGGAGTTCTTTCACTTCTTCTTTCTTAATTCGCCTTTTACTGCATCTGCCAAATGTATCCACGTGTACATATTTTTGTAACTGTTGAACATAACGATCTCTCTGTCCTTCTGCATGGCAATTACTAACGAGCCAAGCCACCTGTTTAGTCTTGCTGCGAAAGATAGCCGAATAGTTCCTATTTGGCGCGCTCGATCTGTAACCAATCTTATAGTATGGAAGGAATATATCAGAATCCCTAATATAGGTCATAGACCAGTTAAATACGCCATTGTGAGCCTTGTTACCTATACTGTTCCATAGTACTTTTCTTGGTGCCTCCATCGTAAAGAACACCCATGGTTGATCCTTGTTTGTGCGGTGTTTATACGCACGAGTATAAGGACGATCAAAAAGATGCATGATGACAGCACTACTGTGTTTAATGTGTGATCTGTTCCGGCTTAACAAACAGTTTGGGTATTCACATAACGATAAATCACAATAATTAGTCCAATGCTCACGTCTGAACATCTTAGGTTCGTTCCACCACAATATCTCATGGCGTCCGGGCGGATTACGTCTTCCACTGACGTTATATCGTTTTGGACCGCCAAAGTAAGCTGACTTTAACTTCGAACTTGTGTCGAGCATTGACTCTTCACTTCTCTGAAACTTCACACTTGTGTTTGGAATAATAGCTTCTGTCCACTGAAATGTTAAACTTACGCTGGGGATTAACAAATTCTTCGGCTGTTTGAATGATGCTGTCCAATAGAAGAATATCAATAGTGTTAAAAGTCCGACACAATTTCCAAATAAAATGATCCGAAATTGCCTATTCATGCTTTGCATTTGTTATTACACAAACTTCCTGTTAATGTCTAATCGTAGAATATTGGTGTACTAATTTTACGCCACTCAAAATTAATTATGTTTGACATGTTTTGTCTGTAAGATTTATTGATTTTTTCTGTGCAAAGATCACAATCAATGACTATTGTCCGATTACCGTATCTAATGGCACACGTTTACAAAATTTACTTAATTTTTAACCCTTTCCCAAACAGCAAGAATTTACCGTGGTCCAATATTTGACAGCTAGGGGAGATTCGGGATTTCTCGGACATGTGGGTAATCTCGGACAGCCAGACGTTTCTCTTAGATATAGTTAAGGTTAAAGGGGGAATGGCACTTAAAATCATGAAAATTTTCCGAGAACTTCGTACAAAATAAATATGTATTATAAAAATATGGCCTTTAAATTGCATCTATGCCAAATCTTAGCTTTCTATCTTGTGTATTGGCTAGGATGTCGACGGATTTAATACCCCATATGTTCCATTATTGTAAATATTATCCCCGGGACAAAAAATCATGGGGTTTTAAATCCGTCGACATCTAAGCCACAAGGTAGAAAGCTAAGTTTTGGCATATATGCAATTTAAAGACCATATTTTAATAATATATATTTATTTTTTTGTACGAAGTTCTCGGAAAATTTGCAAGATGTTAAGTGTTATTCTGCCTTTAATTATATTTGACATGTTTTGGTTGTAAGATTTATTGATTTTTTCTGTGCAAAGATCACAATCAATGACTATTGTCCGATTACCGTATCTAATGGCACAAGTTTACAAAATTTACTTCATTTTTAACCCTTTCCCAAACAGCAAGAATTTACCGTGGTCCAATATTTGACAGCTACTGAATAGGTCAATATTAGTGTTTTAAAGACTGAATATGTATACAATATATGACAGAAAATACCGAGGAAAATACTGGGTTTGTGAAACAGAAAATCAAAAATGTGGCATGTTAAGAATGCGTTGATGTAGGCTATAAAACTGCATATTCTCACATACAATTAGACTAACGAAGCAGATACGTTTTATGTCAAAATATGCACTTTTTGTAAATAGGTGCGGGCACCTAGATATGTTTCTTCTCAGGAATGCGAGCGAGTTGTTTGCCTTCTTGGTGACATTCTCCACATGCTTGTTCCAGAGCAGTTTTTCATGTATTGTGACCCCAACGTACTTTCCATCAGTAACATTTTTCAGCTGATGGTTGTGCAGCGAATATATGTGCTTGATTGGGTTCCTCTTTCTGGAGATGTGGATGGTCTCGCATTTGGAAGGATTGAACTGCATCTGCCAGTCTTTTTCCCACTGCTCGAGCTTAATGAGGTCCTCTTGTAGGATGTCTGTGTCTTGGGTAGTGCGGATCTTGCGGTACAGTAAACTGTCGTCTGCAAATAGGCGAGTGGTAGAGGCTACTCTTCCTGGCATGTCACTGATAAAGCAGAAAGAGTAGGGGCCTAGGACAGAGCCCTGAGGGACACCAGACGTGTCAGGGGCGGAATCCGAGGTGTGATCTTAAACTATGACCTCTTGACTTCGGTGGCCAAGGAAACCCTCTATCCATTTCAGGAAGCTGTTGTGAATTCAGTAGTGCTCTAGTTTGGTGGAGAGCCGCTTGTGGGGGACTTTGTCAAAAGCCTGAAGTCGAGTAGCACAGCGTCGACTTGGTCGCCATCATCCAAGCTGGAGGCGATATCCTGGATTGTGATTTTGAGCTGGCTTTCACAAGGCCGTCTCTTTCTAAACCCATGTTGGCTATTTGTAAGGATGCTATGTTCATCTAGGTGTTTCATGACCTGGCTATGTACGATGTGCTCCAGTGTTTTGCAACAGATTGATGTCAGGGATATAGGTCTGTAATTGGTTGGTGCGGTTTTGTCTCCCTTTTTGAAGATTGGTGCGACAAGGGCATGTTTCCAGTCGTCCGGAACTCTGCCTTGGGCTAAAGACGCCTTGTACACAAGCGTAATTGAGCAGGTGCAATTTCATTGGCGAAGTCCCGGAGAAACCTCGGTGGTAGTCCGTCTGGTCCCTGAGCTTTATGTGGGTTAAGTTTTAGAAGGAACTTTTTCACTCCGTCTTTAGTGATATCGAAGGGGCCCATTGTGGGATATATGTCTGTGCCCATGGATGGGATGCTGGACAGATCCTCCTCAGTGAAAACACTGGCAAACTGATTGTTGAGAATCTGTGCCTTGTTCTTTGAGTCACTGTAACCAATGCCATTATGTTTTAGAATTGGGACGCCTGAGCTTTCGCATCGCTTGCTGTTAATGAAGGTGTACAGCTTCTTGGGATTTCGGTCACCGCTGACAAGGTCTTCCCCATACTCGTTATAGGCTGATTTGCATGTTTTCTGTGTATCTTTCTGAAGTTCTTTATAATTGGCAATATTCTCCGGATTGGTGTTGGCTTTGAGCTTGTTGTAGGCTTTTTTCTTTCTTCTTGATAGTTGTTTCACCTTTCTGTTAATCCAGGGTTGGTCAAATCTGCTAGATGTCATCTTACTAGGTACTTTTTCGTGTATTATAGATGTACATTTCTCTTTAAATGTGATCCAGAGGGTATTTAAGTCGGTGTCAAGGGAGTTTTTGCTTGCGAAATTTTCAGAGAAGTCTGTGATAGTTGCAGCCATGTCTTCCACTTCCATCTTGTTCCACAGCATAATTTTACGTTTTGGTAGTCGCTTTCTGGTGGCCTTTGTTGCGACCTCTAGGAAGGCAATGTCATGGTCACTGACCCCTGGGGGTGGTTTACTTCGTATCACTAAGGATGGGCGGTTTGTCACAAACAGATCGAGAATATTGTTTTTTCGTGTCGAAAATTTGATCATTTGCTCTGATCCTGTGTCGTAGAGGAGATCTAGAACATTTTGGTAAATGCCATGACTGTAGGCATTGGATGAAATGGTGTTGTTATCCCAGTCTATGTCAGGAAGGTTGGCATCTCCAGCTATCCAGATAGTGGCTTTTGAGTGTTTAGCATGGAGGTTTTGTAAAGATTCCTTCATATCACGCATATATGCTAGGTCACTGTTTGGGGGCCTGTAGATTGCTGCAATGATAAGCTTGCTGTTGTCTGAGCATTCGGTATAGGGTCAAAAAGGCCCAAAACTAGAGAGGCCCTGTCAGAAATATAAATCAACGTAACGTCAAACACGACGTTACGTCTTCGCGCGTCCGCCGTTCAGAACGTGACGTGACGTACGTTACGTCTTGTATTGTTTATTTGATCGTATTCAGTTGTAATCTTAAACCGATAGTAAAAGGATCGAACCTGAAAGAAGTATTCGTTATCACTATTCCACACATTTTGGTGCCGTGACCAAACGAGAATGAATCTACAGAAGTTACGAGCGATGCGGGAAGGACAGCGAAGAATAGTATCAAGACAATTGGAGAAATTCAACGAAGAATTAACGGAGCTTGATAAATCGGAATTACTGGACGTTATCGCATCAAAGGCAGACATCATCAAGGGACTCAACGAAAAAATCATCAACAACGCCGAGATAGAAGACATCGAAACAGAGTTGGTCGAAAGCGAGGAATATTCGATAGAATTGGGCTTGAAACTGAGGAGACTACGGGAGAACATCAGAAATTCAAACATTCAGACGACGAACCAGTCACAGAGAGAATACAATCATCAACAGAGAGGTTCGTGTAGTGAAAATGGTGACTCAACAATTCAACCAACAGGGAACACAAACATCAACAATCAAAATGTGAGTAACAATTTACATTCGTTTCCTCACTCATTCTTGAAAAAAGTACACAATTACTGAAATTCTATGTCCCCCACTAGTAATGAATTAATTGAAAGGTTTTTGTTTTCGTTTCTTTGCTAAAGATTATACTATAGACACCTTGCACGTATTTCAAGCATGATGTAAGACCAGGAACTATTTTTTCTCCTTAAATTTTACATTTCTTTAGCTTATTTTCCATGAATTTTGGTTGTCCCTGCACTGGTGCAATTCAAAATCAGCTTGATTTTAACGCAGTTTAATCTATATTTGCCTCGATTATCTCTCTATTCTTTCCCAAATATATTTTCCTGTGGTCTGATTACTGTTTTGTGGGAATGCAGGACTAAACTTTTTTGAGATAAAGGTTGTTCTGATGTCCCGATTTTCAGCGTAAGATACATAACGCTACTTTAACTGATAGTAAAACACAACATGATGTGTTCCTAACGTCAAAACGGTTTTTAGTGGTAGGTTAGATATCAACGTAAACAGAAACACACACAAAAAGATCAAGCTTATTAACATTTTCAAATAAAACAACATCAAAGTTCAAAAACAGGAATCCCCCCATTTTTTTTTCATAAGATACGTTATGGCTTAAACCTACTTTTATTTCGAATCTTTCACCATTTTTCATACACGTGATATACAAAATGATTCCAAACCTTCTTTAGAAAAAAATAATATGCAGTGGAATTAACCAGGGAACTTTATTCCTGATGAATTTCCTTAAAATCTAATTTATGAATAAGATACGTTATGATAAGATACGTGACGCTCGACTAAGTCATGGCAATAAAAAACTAATGTGATCAAATTAGACTATCCACTTGGACTTCTTTTCGAACATAGTATACTTTGGACAAAGAATAGACATCCATTTTAATGAAATCACCATTTTTATACAATAAATGAAAGAAACCAATACAAAACAACCATATCTATTCCAATGCCCTCCAAAGGAAGACAAGCTATGGAAAACTTCTGATAACATTCTTTGTAGAATCGTTGATCCAGTTGGCACACAAAAACGCATGTGTCTTTTAGTAATTATTCACGAAGTCCTTGAATTATTTGAAACAATAAAACAAATGAAATCATAAGATACGTTACGAACCATTTTGATTGCACTGTTTTCAAAATAAGTGCCGCATTGGCTAGTTTTACTATAGTATTTTATCATGTTCTGTATATGTTTCAATGGCAATTGTTACAAAGAGATTAGAAAGGGTATTCGGTGCAAATATCCTTTACCATTGACACAATTAAGCATTTCGAATATATTGGTATCTTGTTTAATCCTTATTTCTCGGACTGTCTTCTATAATTCAAGCTTGAAACAAGTTCATTTCTAACCAACGCCTAAGCCTACAGATATTCCTTTCACTTTTTACCAAAAATATATAAAATGCGATAATGTATGCATGTTCAAAAGATAGATATTTTGTGTTGAAATAAGATACGTTACGGCATGGTTCCTTACCTAGTGACAATCACTAAGGCTAAATGAATTAGAATAAGATAACTTTTGTGTTATAATTCAATTGAGTGGTATCTTATCTTTATATTTTCAGCAGGAGTTCATTGTATTTCATACAAGGTCTATTCATTTCATTCAAAACAAACAAAAAATAATCAGAGAAACGGTATTTCCTTTAAATACGAACTTTAAGGCCTTAATATTTTATAACAAGTCAATAAATCATCATTTTCTCGCAATACATTAAATTCTTGATCTGGCAGAAACCTAATTTGAATCGTCACCCAACACCAATAGACAAAACTAATGTGTAAACAGGAAAACCAAACACCATAACGTATCTTATCATGCATAGACGTCACTGTGTTTGGATCCAAAAATTGAAAAAAATCTGGCTTTGTTTGGGTACACTAAAATTGAATTCTCTAATTTCAATAAATATTTTCCAAGAATAAGTCAAAAACTCAGTATTTCAGAATGGTCGGTTTTTCAGATTTCTATATTTCTAATTGTGCACTTTTTTCAAGAATGAGTGTCCTGCCCAGACTCACAAATTACCTAAACTTAGACTTCCCGAGTTCGACGGAGATATAACAATGTGGCAGACATTTTGGGATTCGTACGATTCTGCCGTACATTCAAATGCATCCTTATCCGATGTCCAGAAATTCAATTACTTACGGTCATTAGTCCACGGAACAGCAGCCGCAGCCATATCTGGCTTCCCCTTGACACATGTTAATTATGGGAACGCAGTAGAACTGTTGAAAGAAAGCCTGATTTGATACGCAGTACTCTCATGCAATCTCTGTTAGATCTTCCCAAACCAAATGACAACGCACAGAGTTTAAGATCATTTCATGACAAGATGGAAACCCTTGTGCGCGGGCTCGAATCCCTTGGTCAAAGTGAGGCTTCGTATGGAGATTTGCTTATACCCATCATTCTCAAAAAATTACCGGAACAGATGAAGCAAAATATTGCGCGTGAACAACGTAGCGTACATTGGGAATTCCAAGATTTACGATCCGCAATTTCCCGTGAAATCACCTTTCTTGAAGCAGGCACGTTTAACGTAAGCAGCCGTGAAGCAGACGTACATATTCCAACAGCGTCATTTTTTACTGGAACCAAGCCCAAAGTGAGTGAACAGAAAAATGAACGCACGAGAAATTACAACCAGAGAAATGATTACAAGAAAGTGTGTCCCTTTTGTAATGGCGAACATTTCCCAAATGAGTGCAAAAAGGTCACATCGTACGAGTCGCGTATGTCCATCGTAAAAAGAGACAAATTGTGCTTTAACTGTTTGAAAAAACACCAAGTGTCGTCCTGTCGTTCCACAAATAGATGTCACCACTGTAAACGTAAGCATCACACAAGCATATGTGAGAAGTACACAAAACAACAAATCCCGTCAACGTTGAACCCAGAGGCTGTAAGTTTCATCATACCCGCTACACCTAACGAACCATGCTCCTGTCCCGAGAAAAGTGAAACTGCTGCATTACACTCTACGTCCCAACCAACACATGACGTCCTTCTCAAAACGGCCGTAGCTGACGTGTGCTCCGATAGTGCTACAGTTGAGGCAAACATACTTTTTGATGAGGGAGCCCAGCGTTCCTTTATAACCGAAGAATTGACAAGAAAGCTAGATATTAAACAGACCGACAGTGAAATCGTCCACTTAGCATCTTTTGGAGATACTAACCAGAGAGTACGGCGAATGGACAAGTGTAACGTTGATTTGATAGCAGACGACGGCGAGAAGCTTAGACTGGAAGTCCTTGTTGTTTCGAAAATAGCCGTCCCTATACGAAATGCTGGAAGAAATGTTACGGAACTTCCTTACATACGTGGATTGAAGCTAGCGCACCCAGTTACAGATGACAAGTACTTTGAGATTTCGTTGCTAATAGGGGCCGATTCCAACTGGAAAATTGTACAAGACCGGATAATTCGAGGAAATGGTCCAACCGCCGTTCAATCGAGAATTGGATATCTCCTATCTGGTCCACTTCCAGCCTCCCCTCTACCAGTACAAGGATGCCTCCAACTGGCTGTTAATACCATTCCCGATCCCAATACCCATTTGTCCCAAACCCCTACCCCCACCCATTTGCTGAATGTGCTAACATCACGCCCAGATCAATTTGACATAGAGAAATTCTGGAAACTCGAGTCCCTGGGCATATCCGATGACGAAGAGAAGATTCACGAATCAACATATTTGGAGAAATACCAGTGTGATTCGATTACCTACAACAACGGGCGATATACAGCAAAATTGCCATGGAAGGAAGACCACGCACCATTACCAACGAATTATGAGATAACCAGAAAACGTACATTGAACGTCATAAAACGAGATACATTAACCAGTCAAGGCACAACATGGAAATTTACACCCAAGCGAGCACCTTGGTATGGCGGTTGGTGGGAAAGACTGATTGGCCTTACGAAAACAGCTATAAAGAAAACTTTAGGACGTTCCTACGTAACTTTCGATACACTACAGACCGTCGTAACTGAGATAGAAGCTGTATTGAATGATAGACCGCTAACTCATGTATCATCTGACAGTTCTCCACAACCAGAACCCTTGACGCCAGCTCATTTACTCTACGGTAGACGCATCACTACGTTGTCGTATTTCGAAGTTTCGGATGACAGAGATGTTGGTTCAATCGTAGACAATCACAAAACGCTAACTCGACGTCTCCGGCTACAAATCAAACTGATAGATGACTTCCGTAAGCGATGGCGACACGATTACTTGACCGCTATTCGAGAGCAGCATCGTACTACGGGTAACAACAAACAATTCGTATCGGTCGGTGACGTGGTACAGGTACACGACGATATCCCACGATCCCAATGGAAACTGGCGGTGATTGAAGAACTCGTGCCCGGGAGAGACGGCCTCGTTCGATCGGCGAAGATCCGTACGCAGAGTGGTATTACAAACAGACCAATAGCGAAGTTATACCCATTGGAAGTTACAGACAATTAATGCGATTTTATTAATAAGACTTTAAATATTTCAAAGAAACTTCAATCATACTTAATCATATTTATAATCATTTTCGCGGGCGGAGTATGTCAGAAATATAAATCAACGTAACGTCAAACACGACGTTACGTCTTCGCGCGTCCGCCGTTCAGAACGTGACGTGACGTACGTTACGTCTTGTATTGTTTATTTGATCGTATTCAGTTGTAATCTTAAACCGATAGTAAAAGGATCGAACCTGAAAGAAGTATTCGTTATCACTATTCCACACAGGCCAAGTCCAAAAAGGCCCGGTTCAGAAAGGCCCACTTTTGAAACTAACCAAAAAGACCCAGTCCAAAAAGGCCCACTATTTTTAAAATGATAAGATAAGACCTAGTCACTGTCTATATATCTGAATTATATTTGAAATTATAGACCTATTTATATTAATAGATGAATGAATTGATAAACCATAGAATTAGACCCAAAAGTGATTTTAAGTTGAATTAATTCTTCCCCTAAGTATATTCTATTCTTTATTATTTACCACCAGTAATGGCTAATCCTAGAAATCTCTAGGTACAACATATCAAACCCTACACCACATTCTACATACATATTATATATACTGAGAGGCAAAAATAAGTATACACCTTAGTTATTCCACGTTTTCTGAATAAACAATTCATAAAAGTATGTACGAGTTTTAATCGCCTCCGAAGGTGGCCATTTATTGATGTAACCTTCTCCACCTATTCATGTTACTGTTCGTCTTTCCGTTGCGAATGTCTTTTCATAGCATACAGCGTCACCGAAAAATGGGATATAATCGATTAATTAATGCAAGCATCGACAGTGACTCAAACCCTACATTTATAAATTGAGTTTGATTAAATGTTCACAGAAAGTTTCGAGTTACCTAAGACTATGCGTACATAGTTATTGTTTTTCCCTATTAAGATGCGTCATGCCAAGGGGGCTTGATGAAAACAACCTACCTGACATAATTCCTTCTAAATTTATTGACAGATTTTGATAAAAAAAAATACGTAGAATGTTTCTAGACACATTTAACTAAGTGTATATAGTGCCAAATTTCTTTCATATTATAATGCGTCATAGGAAAATGGGCCTTAATGCAAAAAAGTGGCTTTTTTGTTGATTTCTACCAGCCACCGAGAATTGGGTTATTATGTTAGAGAAAATTTAACGTTGTGATTTGTTGTGGTAAAGAATAAAGAAATCATACACGGTTTAACGACAACATTTGATGCTCCACTAAGTCGCACGTGCAAAGTTTGCAAATTCGGCATGTAGCATAAGTATGGGTAGTCGAGCAATTTCAGGTAAAATTTATCAGTAGATCTACTGTATAATTGGTTTATATGTAGAAATAAAAAGTACAAACTTTTGAGTCGATATGATGGAAATTAAGAGAGATATTGACAAACAAAAAGTGCATACTTTCTTTTACCTCTCATCTATATTATATTTGAACCACTATGTGATTTATGATAGATTTAATAACAGACGAATTAATTGGTTAATTGTAGAATTAGATCTATAAGCGATATATGGGCCTATATTGATTAGATCATCTGCATCTTCTTGGAATTTGGAGCAGTTGGAAATTTTGCCATTTGGTAAAGGGTTACCTACTGCATGTCAACTACAAAAACAACAACAACAACAACAAAAACAACGTAATCGAAAATTATCATTATAAACTCTAAAAATATCTTTAAATTTACATGATATCTACAATATTCCTGGCTTTATAAATTGGGCCTTTCTGGACTGGGCCTTTTTGGTTTTGGGCCTTTTAATAATTAAAGTACAGTGGGCCTTTTTGGTTTCGGGCCTTTCTGACCCCGATTCGAGCATTCTATGCTAGCAGCTTATGACATTTCATACTATCGAAAATATGGTAGCGAAACATATATGGTACGAAACATCTTAATTTTTCTACAGTGGCTGACTTCGATTGGCACTATACAAGGTGGTCATACCACGTGATTAATGACGTCATAAACTGACGGTGTTAATGTAAATTGTCACCCCACATCAACACTTCAAACGGCTGTAATTACTTTATCTTTCGTTTAAAATAAGCGGGACTGGTCCTATTCGAAGCGCAATTTTGTAATTTATAAACACATTTTTACACCTTGTTCCAAAAAAGTGCGGTTTAAGCAATATTCGTGGACAACTTCGTGAAACCGGAGAAAATCTGGTAGAAGACCGGAAAAAATTTGGTAGATACTACGGTAAGCAAACCCAAAATTTGTAAGAAAAATGGCATATTTGTATCAATAATATGTTGATAACTTCATAGTGACATTGAAATGAGTCTAAATTTACCTGCATAAGAACGTGCTATTGGTAAAACTGCACGAGGACATCGTAGTAAAGGCCGTCATGAATCGGCTACAACGGCAAGCAATTTCTACCAAGCTACATTGGAAAGCATAATTATGAATGGTTTCAGAAAACAAATGCAAATGAGTATCTTTTGCGAACCATAATGTTTTATTCAACTGTTTATCACATATTATGTCTTTGTAACTTCGGTGTGTTGAATTCTTCCTTAAGTAGGGCTCCTCTTACTTATTTTGTAGATGACTATTTGGTTGGTGTCTGTTTCACCACCGACTTCTTTCCACCGCTTCTAATTCGCTTTAGTTGACGAGGTGTAACAGGCTTCAATGGTGAACGTTTGATATCTATTTTACGTGTCTCACAGGGAACTCCACGTAATTGGCAATTTTCATCATTACAAATTATTTTAGAAGTTAGGCAACTTTAAGTTCTTCTTTTTTCGATCTTTATTATCTTTTTTCACAAGTTAGGCCTACAATCACCCGAAAAATAAACAAAGATTGAATGTTAAGCGTGTGTGAATAATCCGGTTTATTTTTTATTTTATTTTATTTTATTTTTTGATAACCTAGAAACGTTTAAAGTAACGATGGAACTGTCGTCATATAATTAGACACATGGACAGGACTACTAAGGTTTCGTTCAAGAACGAACACGAATCTTAGACAAAGTTTATAGATCTTTAAGTTAAAAATGTGGTTTCATGTTTACATTTCAAGTACGGGACTAGTCACACAAAGGGGGACCAAATGAGAATGGTGAAAAGTAACGACCCGTATCATATTGTGCAGTTTGCACAGACTAACCGGGAATAGAATTCCATTGCGGTCTTTTTACGCATGACTGGTTAAATACTCAGCAGCCAGGGAAAACACAAACAAACTAGATGGTTGTCCCATGAAAATTGCTATCGAGTCCGCAAAATGCTCTAAATGAATTTCATTTTGACATTTGACTGTGAGCTGTTACCTTGACCTTGTAGTTTTCTGATATTTCTTCCAAACATCAGGTCTACATTGACAGAGAACAAAATTTCCGCTATTTTGACTTTAAATCCATTCATAAATGTTGGAGTTAAGCCACGGACTTAAAACGGGCGAACTGACGGACTGACTTACGCACGTACACCTAGCTGTTATATAGTGACAATGAATTATGTCTCGCTCACCGCAATCGGGCTCGGGAAAAGAAAAACAAAAAAAAAAAAAAAAAAAAAAAAAAAAAAAAAAAAAAAAAAAAAAAAAAAAAAAAACATGAAAACTATGGTAATAGAGTCGGTGTGAAATATTTATAATTTCTGCTTTCCAATGTAGCTTCCTAATATCTGCTGCCCGATATAGCTTTCTCATAGTTTTCCTTCTACCGGCAAGATTTTATTTGCTTTTCTACTTCTGATTTATCTAAAAAAAATAATTTAAGACTAAAAATACTATAAACGCACAGAAATATCATGTAACCAGCTCATAAATACTTAATTTGTATCAATTTTGATTTCGCTTTCCGTTGTAGCAGGGTTTATTTTTGTCGTTTTCAATCAGTTGTCCACGATTTTTGCAAAAACCGTGACTTTTAGGTACAAGATGTAAATATACGGGTTAAGCTTACAAAATTGCGCTTCGAATAGGCCAGGTCTTGTTTAATTTGAATAAAAAACAAAGTACTTACAGCCGTTTGAAAATTCCAGCCGTGGTGTGTCGGGGTGACAATTTACCATAACACCGTCAGTTTATGAAATCATTTATCACGTGGTATGACCACCTTGTATAGCTCGCGAGGACGGGAACCATCATTGGGAACCAGCGCTGTTCTGTCTATTGAATTCCTCCCCGTTCTGAGTCAGCCAATCAAAATCTTTGTTTACCTCGACACTGATTGGTTCGCTGTTATCCGAGGTGTTCC